>JAQGAP010000728.1:0-27936 GCA_034697805.1 Orchesella bifasciata
TGTAGTTTTTAAAATCCTACAAAAGTTTCGAAGCACTTTCAAATGTTCGTTAATGGAAATTGTAGAAACGACCAAGAATGTTAATAAAGGCGACGCAATAACCAGAATCGTCTGCATTAAAACCAAGTCCAGGAACAGCATTGAAATTCTGATTAACATGTATCTGCTTGAAGTTCCTTCACAAAGAAGTTTGACCAGAATGGCATGACCGCCAGGTTGAATTATATTGACAAGTGGGATAAACAATGCAATGTAGAAGACAAACATCGAAGTGTAGATTACAAGTGCTGTTGTTAAGCGCTCAAGACGTCTAAATGATGTGCACTCATTTTTGTTATCAAGTTCAATCAAAGTGTTCACAAAAGGAGCAAGCTCATCCCTCGCACGATACACTGTTAGATTAACGCAGAGACTTGCCAGACATATTCCCAAGGAAAGGAGCTTGGTCACTGCATAACCCACTTCGTTAACAGAAATACAGTATATGAATTCATAAATTGTGAGCACATTTGCTAGTAGAGTTGAAAGAAACAGCAGTCGAAACGGCGTGATTAAATATTTTCCTGATTCAAACTCCTGGATCCGCTCCATTTTCTTTAGAGTACGGTTCCAGCGGATGGGTGAACAGTGGTAGGCTTCCGCCAAATTGAATTGGAGTATCAAAATTTTCAGAGTTAAACGGGAAATCAGCATTTTCAAACTAGGTTTGAACAACTATTATATAAAGGTGTATTCTGCTAGGGAAAGAAAATAGATTGAGATGTTATTGGAACCGCTTTGGTGAAAACTGAGCTCCCGACAGCTTTCTCTACGGTAAGCTGGAAGCGAAACAGCTTTAGACCAGCTAGTCAGTTTATTTAGCTCAAAAGAACGACTAATTTATCGTCAGTAAAAATGTACTCCCCAAAAAAACTTCTGTGAACCCTACTCCATTTTTCCAGCTTTCGTTACGTTTGGAATTTCCTGTTAATTATTAACACAGTCTCGCAATTCAAAATTCCATAAAAATTTACAGCCTTCGTGCTTTCCGCCAGTTGTCAATCAATACAGACAAGGTCCTCCTCAATCCGGAAGTTCATATCACGAAAAAATAATTTTCCCCCACAATTTCCCTGTTAGTAGTAACCATAAATATACATTTCGTCACCAATTTTTATTGGTCAAAGTTGAAAGGTTTACGAGATATCACCAATTTTGTCTGCAAATTACATTATTCCATCAAAACACTTTTATTTAAAGACAGTTGGTGATATCTCGTATACTTTTCAACTTTGAAAAATAAAAATTGGGGATGAAATGTAACTTTATGGGTACTACTAACAGGGAAAATGCAGGGAAATTTATTTCTTTGTGATATGACCTTCCGAATTGAGGAATCTTGTCTATATCAATGACAGTTTGAACTTACACAACTAAAATAAGTATGAGTTTAGGAAAAGTTCTCCGTCGACCAAAAGTGACTATAAAGCTATGAAGTTAAACAGCACCGACTCCACAGTAGATTTCGCTTTACTACCAGTAAAAGTCCTAAAACTACTTTGAAGCACACTTGTCTTTTTTATACGTCATTATGTGGGCAATTTCTCTGTAAATTATGGATATAGTTTCACACTTGAAAATCATCATAAAACTTTAATAAACGGCGCACCTTCTGTCACTCGTCAATCAAAAAGCACGAAATTTTGTCAGCTTACTTTCAATGCAAGTACAATAACATGCAAATAAAATTGTTATGATTGCTATCTCCAATGAAGCAACCGAGTATTCAATTTCGACAGTTTTTCTTTAGTGTCCGTATTAAAACTCTATTAGAACCAGTTTTTCGATACTAGGCTTCGAGACGTTCGACCGAATAAAAACCACACATATGTTTTGAAATTTCAGTTTAAATCGAATACATATAAACACTTTGTATCTAAAAAAAATTGCCATTATAAGGTGAATTTTAAATATTACTCTCGGCTAAACAATTTTATTTACATTTTGGATACAGCACCTTTTCTGTAAATTATTAGAAAAAGTGGACTAAACCGTAGTAAAGAATTTTTCAACCTAACCGAACTTTGTATTAAAAACGAGGAAAAAAGTTCACTGAAATCAGAATGTGAAGACAATTGATTTCCTTGATCTGTTGACTTTGTGAATTAAACTTCCTTCCTGTTCCCCAAAAGTTAATTGAAAGAAATGTTGGAAATTGGTTGATAGCTGCTAAAAACCTTAACTAAGGTATTCAATTATAACGGTAGTAAAAACAAGCAGCGAGAGATAAGGAGAAACTTGTCTTAACACAAAAACTCTATGCTATCAGATACCGCACGACAAATAAACTTGTTTGAGCTTGAAACTATCCGGAATACTTTGTCCAAATTTCATTGGGGGTTTGTAAAGGAAAATAATTAGACATACGGACAGGACTGGGAACAATAAACGAAATATTTCTACAGATTACAGATAAACCTTAACAAACGTTAGTTTTATAGTGTTGGCATTCAGTCATACTTCCATTCAGATTCCTCTTAAATCCACCAGGTAGTATGACTGCATGCCTCTGTACTTTGTGAATGATTGAAAATCTGATTGATAGAATACCAGATTAAGAATCAAAATGAATTCACAAGATTAAAGGTTACAGATTAAGCCTTTCAGCGATTTGGAGATTAAAGATTGCCGATTAAGCTTTTGAGGCTTGATTCCGGAGATTACAGTTTAAGAATAAACATGGAAATTAATACATCCCTATCATGTATCCAGCTTATATCGTAGCTTATCTGAAATCGCATCGTACAAGTTTCCAATTCAAAAAGTTTTTTGTTAGAATTTTAATTTTGTCCTAAAGAAAACGTCGAGTTTTCTGTTTTACACAGAAGGCTGGACAAGAATAAATAATCATAACAAATTTCCTAGATTAGATTTCCATAGATTATTATTATGAAATTCCCTCTTAGTGGAAACCATAGATACAAACCTCCAATTAATATTATTATAGGGCTTTATTGCAAACTTTGGATACTGTGCAGAACGGTTACAGGCCAATGTCCATATGAAACAATGGTACAAAATGGAACGCGATTTGGCATGCAATATTTGGTTCATTAAACTCTATATATAATTTACATAAAATGTGATCTAACTGTGTAAAACAACTTATATTTTGTTAAAAATCGTAACTAAAAATGTAAATGATATTTTCAATAGTATTCATTCAGGCATAAGAGTCAATTCAAGACAGTCTCGTCTTGAAAACCAAAAAGAAAGTTCGCTGTATACAAAATCTGATAAGTATTGGTGCCCTTTTCTTGTCCACCTTGTGGAAAGGACCTGTGTAAAAGCAGATGGGTTTACAACTCTTTGTAAATTTAGCCAACCACCTACATTTTGGAATATTCCTGCTTTTCCAAAAATGAACTATACTAATAGAAAGCGTTATTGGGCGACCGGCAATGTCCAGAGACACGATGACGAACCCCATGGCAACCAACACAAAGAGAAGTATGGCAGTTAGTGCCCAGTGTGGAATCACTTGATGTAAAACAATCCCACAGTACAAACCAGCAATTATTTCGAGTGCCCCGTTGAACTGAAGAAAAGGCCAAAAGAACGGTTGATACAGCTTGTTGTGAAGGTTCGCAAAAAGTTGTAAACTTCTGTATGATATTACACTACGATTCCGTTCTTCTTTGGTTTTCAAAACTTTACAAAAGTTTCGAAGCACTTTCAAATGCTTGTTTATTGAAATTGTAGAGATGACCAGGAGTGTTACTAAAGGCGACGCAATAACCAGAATCGTCTGCATTAAAACCAAGTCCAGGAACAGCATTGAAATTCTGATTAACATGTATCTGCTTGAAGTTCCTTCACAAAGAAGTTTGACCAGAATGGCATGACCGCCAGGTTGAATTATATTGACAAGTGGGATAAACAATGCAGCGTAGAAGACCAAAATCGTGGTATAAATTACAAGTGCTGTTGTTAAGTGCTTGAGACGTTGAAATGAGGAATCATTTTTGTTTTCAAGTTGAATCAAACTGTTCGCAAAAGGCGCAAGCTCGTCCCTCGCGCAATACATTGTTAAATTGAGACAGAGGCTGGCTAGAAGTACTCCCAAGGAAAGGAGCTTCGTCACTGCATAACTCACCTCGTTAACTGAAATGCTATACAGGAATTCACAAATTGTCAGCACATTTGCTAGGATTGTTGAAACAAACAACAATCGAAACAGTGTTATTCTATATTTTCCAGATTCATACTCTGGGATTCGTTCCATTCTCTTTAGGATGGGGTTCCAACGGATAGGAGAGCAGTGGTAGGCTTCCGCCAAGTTGATTTGGCAGATCAAAATTTTCAGTGTAAGACGGGAAACCAACATTTTGAAACCAAATTTGAACAGCTATATTAAAAATAGGTGTTTGTAACATGTAGGACGTTTGGCAAATGACGGAGTTTTGGTTCTTGGAATTATCAGCTTTATTAATATATGTTATCTTAACAGGATGTGTTTTTAACACCAGCCTTTGTTTAATTAGGCAAAATATATAATTTACATAGTTTTAAAACAAAGTAATGGCCGAAAGTTCTCATATTTCTTTGACTTAAATAATTGCTAATGTGACGAAATACATGTCGATACCATAAATATTTGATTTTAGACGAAATGTGTATAATATAACATGATATTTATCCTATTTGCGTTTTTGAACAGCACAACATTATTCACAAGTTTGGTAGAAATGGATTCATCCGAAGGAATGGCTCCAATCTTTCGGATTAGTTATTTTATTCTGCAAATAAAACCTCATATTTTAACTCAACTCAATATATCTTACGCTTCACCGGTGTTTTATTTCTGGAAATAGACAATTTCAAGGGGTTAATTAATAATAGATAAAAGTGTTTTATTCATGCTGTCAATCAAAACTGGAAGCATGACATGTGAAGGCTAAAACTACTAACACTCTGAAACGTAAGCAATTATTCCCACATATTTAGAGTCGCGAGTGTCGGCCTTATATCATATCTGAAAAATGAAAAAGAAATACGGTGTTCGACGGAATTGGATTATGATTAAAACGTGACAAATATCAAGTCAAGCCAGCCTCGTTTTAAATACCAAGAAGAAAGTTCGCTGCAAACAAAATCTGATAAGGATTGGAGCTCGTGTTCTGTCCACCGCATGAAATGAGCCTGAGTAAAAGCACATCGGTCTACAACTCCTTGTAAATTTTGACATCCACCTCTGATTATAACATGGTTTTTTCCGCCGTCTCCACAATTGAAGTACCTTATTAGACAGAAGTATAGGGCGACTCCCCACATCCAGAGTAACAATGATGAATGCAACTCCAACAACACTCAGAATGAGAACCGCGGTCAAGGCGATTGGCGGAATGATTCTATGAAGAACAATTAAGCAAAACACGCTCGCAATGATTTCCACCGCACCACAAAATTGAAGAAGGGGCCAAAAGAAAGGCTGATAAAGTTTGTTATGGAGATTTACAAAGAGTTGGAGCGTTCTGTAGAACTTTGCTGCTCTCTCAAATTCTTCAAAATTTGTAAAATTTCTGGATACATTTTCTAGCAGTTTGAGATGAGCGTTAATTGAAATTAGTGAGGTGATCACAAGTGTCAGGAATGGCCATGCCAAAGCCAGAAACGGCTGCATCATGATGAAGTCCATGAGTAAAAATAAAATGTTGAACAACAAAGATTTGCATGGCTTTTCATAACAAAATATTTTAGCTAGCAGAACATGACCCTCGGGCAGCATGAGAGTCACAAATGGGATGAGCAATGAACAATAAATGACTGCAATGAATAAGTAAAGAACAGCAGCAGTTGTGAAATTTTCAAGGCGCCTTGAACGTCCCTGCCCAAACCGCATTTGGGCGTGGGGCTCAAGTTGAAGTAAACTATTTGCAAAAGCTGCAACCTCGCCCCGAGAGAAATAGGTCGTTAAATTATAGCAAAAACTTATTAAAAACAGTCCTACTAATATGATTCTTGTGACTGCAATCTCCACCTTAAATTCACTCTTGGGAGAAGAAATGCAATAGACGGAGATTGAGAGGAAATTTCCAAGTACAGTCATCGCTACCCAAAATTTAAAAGCTGTTTTTCCACAACCTTTCCGTTCGAATTCTGGGTTTCGAACCATTCGCTCGGAAGTAAGGTCCCATCGAATTGGGAAACAAGCGTAAATGTTGGCAAAATCTATTTGAAATATTAAAATCTTGAGAGTTAGTCGTGAAATCATAATCCCCAAGTCGTGTTTTCGTGTGGAAACCCCAGAAAAAGATGCTTGCAAATTGCAATTCAGACATTAAATGTTGGTGAAAAGTAACGAAGTTAAGATACCACTTGTTAGATAAGCAAAATATTTCGAAGGGAAATGTGGCTTTAATGATAATATTCTCCGAAGAGCATTCTACATTGATCTGAACGTTGTAATTAATTTAATAAGGAACATGCTATCCTAGGCAAATCAAAAGCAACTACATTTAAGCAGATGTAACCCATAATTACATAAACAATTTGCAATATGAGCTACATTAAATGCTTTGCAAACCTTTAATTTTCAGTATCAATAAAATTAATTTTAGCTATACTAATAAAGCTAACTTTAATTTTAATTCGCCAAAGGAACAAAATTAAGAGGTAATTGTTGGTTGTGTTTATTTACTCTCCCACCAAAAGATCAATAACAATTCCAGTTTTTCCTGCCCTCGTTTTCACCACAAAGAAAACCGTTCGTTGAAGACAAAACTTAATGAATATAGCCGCTCTCTGGCGGTCAATAACATGAAAAGGGCCGGAGTAGAGGAGAATGGGTTTGCAGGACTTAGAGAATGATCTCATCCACTTTGAGTCTATCCACTTGGTTCTCCAACAGGAGACAATAGCCTTAGAGTAGATTAGCGGCCGACTTCCCACATCCAGAGCAATAACAATAAACGTAACCACAACGGAAATGAAGAGAAACACGATAAACTTGACAACATTAGGAATCCATTCTCCCAACACGATAACACAGTAAAAGCATGAGATTAGGAGAGCTCCGCCTGTGAAATGAACATTTGGCCAAAAAACGGGTTGCAAACAAGCGTTGCAAAGGTTAAAAAGGACTTGAAAAGTTCGGTAGAATCCTGTGAGAGAATCTTGCTCTGATTGAGTCAAGCATTTAGCTCGGCTCAAAGAAACTTTTCTGATCATATCCAAGTGGGCATTGATGCTCATCAACGACATGATGCAGATGGTACACATTGGCCCTGTGGCTAAAGCACAGGGAAGATTCATTATCACTTCCAAAACGTAGAGAACTAGTCGAAAAAGAATTGAGCTGGAAGTGAAAGTTCCTGTGACGCAAAATGGTTTTAATAGAATTAAATGATTACATGGTCTTATTAAAGTGACCAGGGGAATTACTAAACCGGAAGTGAACACAACGGAGGCTGTATAAATCACGAGGACACTTTCAATCCGAGTTTTAGCACGAATCTGAGAAATTCCCAGATTGCCCCTTTCCTTCGCCCCGAATTTAACGAGGTTGTTGAGAAACTGGCAAAATTCTTGTTGAGAAAGATACATCCCGAAAACGTTCATAACTCCTGCTTGATGAACGCCCACGTAGAAGCCACGGATTACGGCGTTTTGGATTCGAATCGTGGTTCCAGAAACTGAGGTGAAAAACTCAATTAAAGAAAGAAAATATGCGAGAGTTGCTAGAAATAGCCAGACTTGACAAATTCTCCACTTCCACTTGTGTTTTGACTTCACTGAACGAATCTTGCACGTTTTGGCATCCCAGAAAATCGGCAATAAGCTTACAACATCGGCAATCTGAAGCTGGAGCTTTAGCACGTCAAAACTTGCACGGGAAACCATTTTCACTCGACTAATGTTTAGCCAACCAAACAAACTTTGAACACTCACAACGTCATTAACATTGCACTGCTGCGAAAAAACTCGTTCTGAATTATTTGGTTTCTTTAATTACAGACTGGGAGCACTTTCAACAAACCAGCAACTGGCAGGTGTCAATTGAAACGGGAGAAAGGCAGAAAACTTTGCATTGTGTCAACAACTTGAGTGTGTTTTTAAAAGAAAGTAATTTAAAAATCAATCCAATGAATGTTGCCAAGATCGGAGTCTTGGTTTACATGTGATTTGCTAACCAAATGGAATATAAATGGAATGACAATACCTAAAAATAACATATCGGTCTTTGGTAATCAAAATTCATAAGTAATAAGTGAAAAGATATGAATACAAAATACGATAACCCAAGGATTAAAAGCTACCATAATATTATTCAAATGCTCAAGAGGTACCAAACTTTTCTTAACTAAAATGAAAATATGTTAACACATGACACATCAATCAGAGTATGAATCAGCGAAACATGAGTAATTAGGTTTCTCATTTACTTCCATGATAATGGCTCTGGCCTTTTAACATGTAGGTTGAGGTTGTTTCGTTTCCAAAGAATGCTTGATAGCCTCACGTTTTGTGGGAAATGGATCATTTCTAAAGCGAGGTATTACGACATGTTATGTGCATATTTAATGAATTGCTACGTACTTCAACCTATTGAAAGCTCATTGAATTTTAGTTCAGGTAATTGTAGGTTTCTCAGCATTCAAACTTCTGGTTTGTGTTTATTATTTATTTACAGACAAACAAAATGCAGGCATGCGAAATAAATATACACCGTAATACTTTTTAACTGCCGCATCACACGTATTTTGCTTCATGCTTGCGCTTTAAACCAACACAATTAAAACAAGAACTTGATGAAAGCGAAATTTAAAATTTGATCGATTCTATACTACTCCAATGGACGTTTTCAGTTCTATGACTCAATGCAACGACTAATTACATATAATAACATCGAGTGTTTCAGTTTTCTTTGCCCATCTATTTCTGAACTAAAACTGAAGAAAGTTACTAAAAAGGTGGAGCATTTACATATTTTAAGATCGTACATTCAGAATTTATAGTTGGAGACGAAATCAGTACCTTTTTATCATTTGTTAGTTGGCCAGCACATTTTTTCATCGGGTTCTGGATCCATGATGAAGTATATTTCACAACTGCTGCTTTCCTACTGACTTCTTGAGGCAATTTAAAATAGCTTAGACTTTGACAAACGACCTATACATCGCTGCAATTCTAACAAATATCAACAAAAGTAAAACCAATAGCTTGGGTCATCTGGGCTAATTTATGATGATATTGTGCTAATCAATAAGTCCAATTAATTTTTTTATACACATAATGTTATAAATTAGTGAGGTAGAAGTGCAACGGCATGTAATATAAGAGCTTGCAGAAGAGAGGGAACAAAGTACTTATGTGCAGTAATATCATTGTAAATCTCATATTCCGGGTGAATCTGAATTCATTCCTGCTTGTTTAAGCGGAGAAAGGAGTGTCCCTTGTATTATCAAGCATAATTGTAAAAAAAATCCTGGAAACTGCGGCAACGTCTTAAGTCAAAATATCAAAGGACATAAATTGAATTGGAATAAACATATACAAAATATTTCATAATGCTTTGATGATCTGTTATGCTTATCTTCAATGGTTCTATTTTAATCACATGAATAAAAATCATACATGATGTTACAAGAAGAGAAGAATTAATTGTATTGAGTTTATTTAAAAACTGTAATACATCGAATTTAGAATACGAGGCTACCAAAATAGGTTGCAATCTCTTTAAACTTGAACCCAAACGCGTCACGTAAGATAATTGCGTAAGACTAATTATTAAATCATTATCAACAGAATTAACAACAGGACATTAACCAACTTAATTGCATCTTTGCCATTACTATTATAAAATATTGTAATCCAGAATCTGCTTAGAACACTACGAACGTACGAGCTCCTGTACTACATTCTACATTTAAGATGTCGTAAGACGGCCTCTTGTTTCATAATCTACGTAGGATGAAATTCTTTGGAATTTTAGCCCCACTAGTGGCTTTCATTTCTGTTGTCGCTGCAAACTCTAACTTTTCCAAATCGTTCGAAGTTCTGCAAGAGGTAATCCCTGTTTATATTATTAACCAGCATTTAAAGACGTTACATTGTTAACATTATTTAATTCAAGGGAGCTGGAACAGAAGGATCTGGTGCCCCGGAACAAGCACTAGCAAGTGGTCAGGGACACGCACTAGTCAGTTATCAGGAACAAACACCAGCCGGTATGCAGGGACGATAAAAGCCATCCGTCAGGAACAAGCACCAGCCAGTGGTCAGTGACAACCACTGATTTAACACTGAACAAGGTGGGATGCTTTGCACGAGAGACCACCATTAAATCGGTTGTCGTTTTAATTGTCGGAATGTGTTATTGCATACTTTCCACAACACATTCATTAAAATAAGATTATGGCTTTAATTTAAATGTATCACTTGCTGCAAATAAACAAAGAATGAATTAGGAGAATTATTTTCATTTTCAACATTTGCACCTCATTCAAAAGGTCGAATAGCGACGAGCCATTACGTAAATAACTTCAATTAAAACAACTGGATCATTTGAGAACTAATTTAGCCTTAGTAACGGTAAAAGCACGCACTGAAAAATGCACGTAGTTAACCCGGTGGTGAGTCCTGAATGGCCGCAAAACTTCAGAGAAGTTGATAATATAAATTTAATAAAATTGCAATGTGGTCCTTATTTTTAAGCATAATAATTTCGTGCAAGGTCAAAATGAATAACAGCTTGATAATTGAATGCAGCATTAAAGTTGCAGACTAAAGTGATTTATTTAAATGAGTTTTTGTCATAGTCTCTTGTGTAATATGACATTGGATCCATTTTGCAATTAGTTTTGCAAAAACTGCATGGTACATTTTGGATAAGTTCACCCAAAGTCAGGCTGTCACCAATGCAAGGACTGCAGTCGTACAGTTTTCAAAGAAATAAATGGAATGCTTGGAAAAACATAATAATGTAATTTTAGACGACAAAAGGAATATCATATCTGGTATAATTTAAATGACACAGGGTTTGCGTCATCAACAATCAACTGCACAAAAAATAATTTTAATGAGGAAAAATAACGAGATATCCATGACCGTCGGTAAGTGAAGAACGGAAATATCAAATTTCGAATTTGTTGAAAACTTAATTGACAAATAATACATTCGTCTCTGCAAACATTTCAATATTTTCATAATATTTATTTCCGTTTTACCGATTCTCTTCCTCATAACTTTATGCAACTTCATTGATGATTTATGTAAGAATTGTGTATTCTGATCTTCCAAACTTAGTATCTGTTGCATAATACCTGTTTTTGGCATATTGCTTCCTCTATTCAAATCGTGTTGTGCATGTTCGTTTTAAGAAATGTCTTACACACACCGGCTGCTCCACTGTCCATTGTTGCTGGATAAATGACACCTTACCGTGGTGCGAAAAAATTGAGCATATTAAAGACTTCCCGAGTAAATCATTTCGTTTCGCAGGCAAGCCTCTGAGAGAAAAAAGGGAGAAACTTCCAACGATATTAAAAATCACATGTGATCTAAGCAATCTTAGCATGATATTTAAAAGTAATTGAGAAACAACGAAACTTTCACGAGCATTTTCTCTAAAGAACTGCTGAAGGCACGTCATTCCAACAACATGTGCTCTTACATATACAGATTGGATGAGCCATTTCTTTAAGTTCTGCTAAAAACAAAAATGGGTTATAAACTTTAATGGCAACTCTAGCACAAGCAAATGGTGTAGAATCCAGTCCCAAAGGCACCCACTGTAAAACAAGTATCTGGAAATAGTTTGAGAAAATGAGTTTGCGAACAAAAAAAGATTATAATCATGACATGACTATTTTACACAAGAGCCGGAAGTGATTCCCACCAAATTTATTAAAATTATGGGAACATCCAATTGAGATCGAAAATAGCGTTTTTTTCATGGATGCATGATGATCATGTAGTCAATTTTTAGATTATATTGTAATAATCATCACATGCTATTCTAGACGAAGCATGTAAAAATGGGGTTGCTGTCTTTCCAGATGGCAGGAGCTCATGAATAACGCGGTTGAAGTAGATACTAAATTTTGACTGGATGTTCTGGAAAAAATCAATAAGTTTTTCAATGTTATGCATTTCTTATTCACTTGAACACAATTTCTTGAGTATTTTACGCAAATGATATAAAGAACAAACGTAAAAGTCTAACAGATATTACTGAAATGTTACACGAAAATGACACTACCAAAAATATATTATGCGTATCCAAATTTTTGCCACGAGTCAAATTTTTTCTTGGAAAGAATGTCAAACACAGGTTTCTTGATGAAATGTAAATTTTTATTGAAATGCTTAATCCACGCGAAAAATGGTTTTCATGGTTTTAGTTCTTTAAAACGAGAAAAGCGGGACAGAATAGTTTATCGCTATTCATAAATGCGTGTCTTTTATTACATTTTCTATTCATGGCTTTATAGTAACTTTCTTAAGTCTACGCAAAAGTTTGGGGTTGTCTTGTAGTCTCATAATCTGAAATGAAAAGTCGCCCAAGAAAAATTGATGGTAATGATAACGTTTCTGGCTTGTGATGTGGTGATAATCCCGGTATTTTATGGTGTGTCTGCAGCTAAGTGGAAACCATAAATTCATTTTTTTCTTTAAATATGTCGTGCGACGCAAAGAGAATTTGAGTTCCGAAACTTCATCGGAGTTAATGAGAATACTTGGAAAACACCTATCTCATTCAGGTACCTTCCCACAACCGTTTCAATGTTAATTTAGGGATTTCATCTCATATGTGCACGCACTTTAAATTTTTTGTTATGTAGACACAAATTCAGTATATTCCGTGGTTCCTATTTTTTCTTTATTCATGCCACAATTTCTGTCAAATTAAGTATTTAGCACAGAAATACTCATAGGCGACTGCTGTAGATAAAGCTCTTGAGCCAACTCCGCTGGAAGTTTCAGAATGAACTGAAATGGGATGCTCATTTTGCTATTTTACATATTTGTTTAAACCAAGTGAAGTTGAATGCAACCAAAGCAAAAAAGATTCTCATGTTTCATACATGAATGGTTGTGTTTTCTGTTCATTTTCCGCAAACAACAACATCTTCTCATCAGAACTGACACTGAGGGGGAAATGAGGTTCTAATCTAACTAATTTATTTAGCTTGTTAGCAAGCCAATTAAAACATGACACATGATGCTAAATTGAGTTTTGCTCAAAAATGACTGCCAATCTAAATATAATGATATAGCTTGAGGTCTCTAACATGCATCAACTTTTGTATTTTTTGCCATCAAAGGGTTACGATTTCATAATTTGTGACATGAGAGGATAAAATTAAAACCTTTGACTGCCATACTTACAGCTTTTTATCATACTTTGAGCTAATGACAAGGTGTTAGGTTACAAAACCTCCTCATTTTATTGTACAAGGACTAAAATCTACTGTTTTTATTAGTTAAACTATGCTGTAATTTATTCCACAGATCTATTTTAATTTTCTTAATGAACTCTGAAGTTTTCTACTCAACTAAGAATGAACACACGCACTTTTCAAGTGTGTGTTTTATTGGCGTGGCTTTTAGAAAACTTCAGTACCCATATTTTTGCATATTCATTTCCGCTCATTTGCAATTGCACACAGCAGTCATTGGGCATTTCCATCATTCTCACATTTCTTTCATCTCAAGTTAGCAAATATTTACAAAATTCTTGCAATGCCCCATTTTCCAATCTTCTACGATTTCCTCATGTTACATACGTGGGTGGAAATAAGTTCCGTAGGTATGTAATTGGTTTTTTTAAGCTTTTCCAAATATTCTTCCTTCCTCTTTTCGTCGTTTCGCATAAAATATTTAGCATGGTGGCAACCCAATAAAATTACACCGCGTTTGATGTCTTTATTTTTACTATTCCTGGAAGGAACGGGTAAGACTAGAAGAAAGAACAATTTTCCATTGACTTTTCGTAAATGTTCTAAGGAATGGGCTTTTAACTTACCTATTCTATTTTTCATGGGCTTTGTTTCCTTCTACGTTTTTGTTCGCAAGAAATGAGACGAAGTTAATTATTTTCTATTCCTAAGGTTGAGCACGATGTTTAAGTTCCGGTAATTCTACAAACAAAACATTATATCAGAACGACTGAAACGAATAAATTGTTGTAATCCAATAAACCTTCCCTGAATAATACAAACAAATGTAACCGTTTTCTTTCTTTGTTCTTTATTGAACTGAATCGTATCATTGTAGTTCCGATACTTAATAAGATTTCATTTTCTAAATGGACAAACACAAACGGCAAAGAACTCGTTGCTGCAAGCTTTCGTTTTTGTCCACATTACGTGTTTTGAGAAAATGCATCCCATGTATACCATGTTAGACTTTCGAAACATTATTTACAAGTAGTTAAAATGCATTTAAGTCATTTAAAAAGTTTTTAAACTCTCCATTACGTTCCACTATAATAATTACTAACTTTTGTATAGTTTACATTAAAAGTTTGGAAATCCCAATTAATCCTCCCCTATGAAGTTTCTCATTTTGCTAAGTTATAATGATCCTGTGATTAACCTCGACGACAACAGAGTTACGTATCTTTATTTAAAAGGTAGGATTAACAGTGTAAAACAAGCTAGGGAATACAGCAAATTTGTTTATAAGCCACATTCACTCATTTGCATTCACATAGTGAATTTGCCCACATCCAAAACCTGGATCTCGACGGAACTTCCTGTAAAAATACAAACAGGGGACCGCATGTTCAAACTCTCGCCTCATTTAGAATTCGGTTTGCGTAGCTGTGCAATGTAGCCTTTCAAGCCAAGTCAGGGGACGTTTTATACTGTGTGAGGTTTTAGTAACAGACCACAGCCAAAGCTATAAAGCAGATACAAAACTTTGTTACAAAGCAAGGTGAGCTGACGAGATGCGTGTGGAGATCAAAAAAAAAGAAGTATGAATTTTTTAAAAGACACTTTTATGATGTTATTTTAGATAAGCTCGTATTCATTTTACCATGTTTGTGAAATAATCCAGTCAAGTATGTGGGGCATTAGCACAAAATAGTAAAATCCTGAAATCCATGCGAGTATATGCTTAAGTCAGTCAAGAGGCTAGGAGAACAGAACCCGCAGTACATTAATTTACAGGAAGAAATCAACCTGTTTTAGCACTCCCACTTTAACAAATTGGATGGTTGCTACATGTTCTTGAAAAGTTGAAGAATATTATCATCAACACATCGCATTCTGCTGCTGCTCTAACCACTTCATTCTTTTTTCCTAACATGGCAATTCGTAGTGTGCCCACATGAGCACGTTTTATAGCTTACGAAACGATACAGCACCGCATGAATAGGATTGCTTCACTGAAAACCTCAGAAATTGAGTTGAAAGCTGCTGAGGCTCTTTTCCTCCTTCGCATAAATCTCAACTTGTCTCTGGAAAGCCAAATGAGATTTTAAAACCTGTACACAACCAAACTCAGTTCTCCGTTGTGTTTATACTGCCAATTTATACTTTCCTTTATGCATCATCTGCATGGAGGAAGATGTAGTTTCATGTCTCGACTTTTTATATTTCCTCTATACTTTTTGCTTGCATAAATAATTAGTTTGCATTATGAACCTAACGGTATGTTTCGTAAGGAGTAAACAGTAAACATGTGGTGCGATACTCTACCAAAAACACGACTCAACCATGATGATGATTTGATTACCAACAACAATCCCAATACAATTCCCAATCTGCTTCCTTTGAATAAATCTGTATGTTCAAGCAATTTGCTTACAAATGCCAACATTTCTCGTTACGATATGCTACGCTCGTTTCGAAGAGCCAAACCTACCTTTTTCCATTCGATAGTCATCATACTCGTCATAATAATCACAAAAAAAAAGTTTCATTTCCTTGAATTGCTGCTGAGAAAGAAACAACTACAACTGGTGTTCGCTCATGAAAAGGGTGAGCGGATCGTAAAATTTGATTTTGAATACGTTTCATTTATCGTAGTCGGGGCTTCGGAGAGTAGGTATATTTTAGCAATGTAAAATGGCTGGTTTTGGGTATCATTTTGGTATTTTCTTTCTTTGCCAATTTTGCAAGCATCCTTAGAATACCAATGAGGAGACGAAAGACCTGTGTTCATCGTGTTTTGAGTAAAGTAAGGATATGCCATCATATTTTCTACCTTCTTTGGCAGACACAACATCATGTTACAGGTTACATTGACCGTCTGCTTCCGCTCTCATGTGTTTAAAATAGGAAACTGTTTTTATTTTGGCATGGTCAACTCCACTTTTGAAGTAAGGGGACACCGACCTCCAACAAGATACTGGTGTCTTACTTAACGGACGTGAGAGAGGAAAAGGAAGAGCGAATTTTTATACCATGCCTTTTGTTGGAAATAAATAAACCTTATTTATGAATAGGAATTCTTCTTCCAAATGGAAAAGGCAAAGTGCTGGAAGACTGCTATTCCATTTCCTCCTTTTCATTTTGAGAATCATTCTGGATTTCTGTTTTTGAATGGATTTAAGAGTTCCGAAAAATTCATTTTTGTTATGATCCTTTTTTCCTGTCAAAAACACTTTTGGATTGTTTCATGTTGATTAGAAAAAATATTATGCTCATCAATCTACCTAGAAAATGCCTTAAGCTGCATAAACCCAACGAGAAAACTGTTACATTTTCCAGTCTAATCATCAAATGCATATTTTCCATACAGTCCCGTTGCCGGAGGAAGAAACAACTTGGTATGGAAATTTCATGGACCAGCTCCCTTCCATTTTATATTGCTGGTTTTTACATGAATACGTTTTTAGGTGTATAACCAAATTACTAAAATTTACGTAGTTTTTTTTTCTCCAGCATTTTCATTTAAAAGTTTTCCATTCATTCATTCATTTCTGTTTTGCTTTTGGCAACGAATGAAAAAAGGTAAGGTAGAGCGAAAAAATGAGGTTGTGTTTTGTGTATGGACTAAAATATTATTATTTAGGAGGACATTTTACACTCGAGAGCTGCTCCATGAGCCCCAAAGACTGAGGAAAAAGGAGTTAAGTGCTCCATATTTTTTTACAAAACGGCTCGCTTCGAATACAAAGTGACTCCGAGCCTGGCTCTGGTAAGTGAGTCTACTTTTTGTTTACTGTAGTTGAAACGTTTATGATGATGAAGTAGAGGAGGAAAAGGGATATTTTTTCACAGCCGGCCAGTTCGTTTTGTTTTACATTGATTCCATTTGTTTTTCTACTGACAACGAAACCACTTCTTTTCTCTAAAATGTCCCACAAACAAGCCGATTTTTTCTTCGTTTTGGGGAAAATGTGTGGTTTGTCAAGTCAAGGTACAGACGAAGCATTTGTTAATCGAATTTAACGTAATTTGTGAAACCTAGGCAAAGCAAAGTGTCCACATTTTTACCAAGAAGAGTTTCTCATTTTGTAGACAACCTTGTTCGCAAAGCTTACGCACACGACTGGGCAGACTAGTCTGGCATGATGCAACTAACGCAAAGCATTCTTTGAAGAAGACTCCTTCTCATAGACAACTAGCTTACACGTACCCGCATACCTTGTCCGCTGAAAAGAAAGATCTTTTTGCATTTTCACAAGCAACCAAAAACATCTCATCTTCCTCGACAGAAAAGCGTGAAGAAGCTCTGCTCTCCGATTTAGTACCTAAGTTACCACCACCGATGCTGCATCTTCTTGTTTCCAGACTGTCGAATGCAGTGAGCTCACTTCACGTTTCGCTCGCTCATCTCATTGTCAGACAAAATTCATTCTCTCATCCCAACGTGTTTGTCTTGCTCATCATCATCATAACATTTTACATCATCTCTGTCTACATTTCCTTTCTTTCTTCATTCAACTCAGCTTCTCGCTTCTAAAATTGATTTTCTTGTTCAAAGTGAAAATGAAAAAAGACTACTTTTTTTACTACAAAATATAACGGAAAAAGAATTCAACATATTGTTTCCGTTTTATCTCTCCAAGAAAATATAATATTATACATTTTTCGGTGAATTTGTGCAAGTGAATCTAAACCTAAACTAAGCATAGTTTTGACCTATTTCCTTCCTCTTTGTAAAAAAAACCGAAGCTCTCTAAACTATTGTGCAATCCCATCATCATCGTGATATTCGTGATGATAAGAAAAAAAGGAATAACAAACAAGATGAGATTAGACTCTTGAGAAAAGTTGAACTGATGTAATAAAGGATGCTAACATTTTTATGCGTTTCACATGTTTATTTGGCTCTGATATAAGGAAAATATCAGCATCATCCTTCCGTCACACATCCACCTCCGGCCGGCTTTCCCAATTTGCTTGGGAATAAATTGAACACTACAGAAAAAACACTAGAAACTTTGAAGTATCAGGCTAAGAGAATAGTTCTAAATTTTGTTTGAAGATTTGTATACATTTTCCGCTCGGAAAAAATTGTAGACGAATTTCTGAAGCCGAAGTGTCAAGACGTGAAGGAGTTTGAAAGTTGCAAATTTTAAGAATTTCTAACGATACCGCATCGTTTTCATCATCATCAGGTTGTTGCAGAGGTGCATTCTTGGCAAAAGCGAACGTGTGCAATAAAAAGGATTAGAGTTTGTGAGAAAGTGCATATCATTCTGTCTGTCTGTGTGGAATATTGGTTCAATGGAACGTTTACGACTGCAGTTTTCCTATTCTTTGGCAAGCTGGCTGAATTGTTTCACGCGTGAGTGAAAAAGGATTGTCATCATTGTATTCTCATTTGCAATTCTCTTTCTTATCTCCAAACCCTGGCAAGTGGATTTTCGGTATTAAATTCTTGCTATATGCCAAACTGATTTCGCTTTGATGAAAGAAAAGAAGATTATCCTTGTGCATGTTTACATACATTCTAGAAGTGCATATTGAAGAGATAAAGTTTTAAAGGCTTAAACATTTTCTGAATCAAGTATAACAAGATAAAAGTGAAAATTTGCGTGTTTTTGTAATAAATTCGTAGAGAAAGGGAAGTGGAACGACCTCATTAACACAGATTTGGTTTAGTGCTGGATAAAAAAGTCGTTAACTTGCTTTTGGAAAGTGTTTTCTCTCTCAAATTGCCCGAACCTGTGTTTCTGTTTAGTGTCTCGCCACCCGTGAAACTCATATTATTGAATTGTGTTTGCTGAGAAAATATTAACTGGAATTTTCATGTGAAACATCTGTTTCCTTCCCGATATCAAGTGAAGAACATAGAAAATGAATTGAATTTTGGATTAATAGGATTCACAGGGGATATTTGTTGATTTCATGAAATGAAGATGTTGATTAGTTTGAAGCACGACAAGTGGAAGAATTATGGCTGTTTTAGCACTGCTGGAGCAAGGTAATAACGACAAAATCCTGATAAATTTTCACAGCTCACCGAATTTTATTACTGCGAGAAAATTTTAGAATTTGCATGTTCATAATATTTTAGGTATCCTGCAAAAAGTATGAATCATTCTTTGGGTACTCTCAAACTTTATGTGGGTGTTTTGTGACTTGGTACTGCTTCTGCCTGCATCAAGCAGCGTTTTATGTCTTGGGTTTTCTATTCTAACCGAACAAGGAATAATGATGGGTAGGCAGACGAGAGGCTTCCTGCTGTGCCAAGATTTGCGAGAGTATTGATGATGATGACGACCGTGTTTATATGACAGCTTACATGGCTAAAATATTTTGAAGCTGTTTTCTTCATTCATTCCAGCTTACACTTTAGTTGAGTTTAGATTGAAGTTTAAAATGAAAGTTTTTAGACAAAATTTTTATACTTAAAGTACAGTTTGATACACCTGTTTCTCCATTTTGACAGAAAAATTAAGCGGTAAAAATAAAATACATTTGGCTAGACATTTTGAATGAAAAAGGTGAAAAATTGCAAAAAGAATGACACGAATGAAACATGTTTATGCTAATTGCATGGTCTCTGTGATCTGTTGCGTCTGTAATAAATATCATGGTGTGTCATATCAAACACAATAGAACCATGACCATGTGATGATGATGACCGAGCTTTCCCATTCCCAGGCGGTTGCATAATATGACCATGACCATTATGTAAAGTAAACGGGGAATGACGCGAGTGGGTTTTTATATTAGAAATATTTTTGATCATTTATCACACAAGCTTTTATTACTACGGTTGCATTCATTTTAAAAGTGTTCATCATCCTTTTTCTCTGATACCATACCAGTCCCATTATTGTCCGCCTTCGAACAAAGAAAACTATTATTATGAGCACCAAGTAGGTAAATGGAATAGCGATCAAATGTGGAATGAAGATGTATCTGTATTGCGAAATCCTTTCTGATTTTTCGTTCAGCTTGAGTCACCTAAATAGGAAGCTCCTCGCACAATATTTCTTTGGATCAAAGATTTCCCATGAGCAGGGAAAAATAACACGAGAGAAGGACTGAACTGGGATTTATTCTTTGATTTTGTCCAGGGTCTTTTTCTAGGCATATCCTGGTATTGCTGGTCCAGTTTCTAAATCCAAGCATTAACGCAACTGTTGCAGTATCACGTTTTACTTGACAGCAAAGAATCGGTTTTAAGATAAAATAACTAGAAAAATAGCTGTTTTTCTCTCTTGCCAATCTCTGGAGGAAAAACTCCAGTATTTTTGTAACTCTGGAAAGAGTGATAAGAAAGACACCCAATTTCCGATGTTTTTCTATAGTCAATTTGATTGTTGTTTAGCTGCATCCTCCATGGCATACACGTCATGTCATATCATACTTTAGGAAAACAAGGAAGGAAGGAAATGTCCGTGTCCGTGACACGAAGAAACACAGCACATTTGTGTAACTTCACCATTTTACCATAACGTCGTGTTTCCCTTTGAAGAAACCAATGAAAAACAAATTAAATTTCCCCTTCGAATTGCTTCTCGCTGTAGAAAATGGATGCGAAGGAAATGTGACTAGGTTACTAGACTCATTTCTTACAAGGAGGCACGAGAAGAATGACATTTACCTTGTTAACTATCCAATTCACTTATTTTCATTTTCATCGAAACAGTTTGTCAAGTTGACAAGTCAAATGTCAAACCAGACAGATAAATAACCCAACTACATGCCGGTCGACGTTGTAAAATGCATAAAACATGTTCATTGAATATCCCGCCATTTTACATGCAAAAAGTACTTTACAAAAAAAAAGTTTTTAAAACTAGGAATGAAAATGATTATACTCTTCGCAGAAAAATAGGTTTGGGCAAACTAATTATGAGACATCGACGCCATCCATTTAGATCTGTTGTTTGTAAATAATACACTACTTGACCTGTGGCTCCTATTAGCAATAAAGTAAACTTGGGATGATTTAACAAGCTGTAAATATAAAATGTTTTTCTTTCAGTTTTTGCTGAGCTCAACCACACGACGCCGTGACTCACACCAAACATAAGAATTTAAACTGCACCGAAATAGTTTGGATTGTGGATGACATAAACTCCAAAACAAGTTAGCAAGATTAAGATCAATTACAAAAAAAATTGAAGACAATGGCATTCTCTAAGCAGAAAGCAAGCATGGGGTCTCCTCGAAATAGGATGGAAATAAAAACAAAAACAAGGTGAGCTCTTTAAAATAGACATTTATTGCTCTGTTTTGTGCGTAAGAGAGACTGGGTGCAGTTTTTATGGGATTCACCTTGAAAAATGGATATCTTTATTAAAGAACGCGTGCACGAGTTGGCTTTAGAGTTCAAGATGAAAAATGGTGATAAGAATGAGTCAACCTGCCGGGTTTGTGGCGCAACAACCTTTGTTTAAACGGTTGTCACCGTCACACCTTCCAAGCTAACATCTTGATTAAAGCTTCAAGCAAAAAATGACGAGCACGGCGTGTGACACGTTCAATTTACGTCTTTCTCAAAGCTTACATAAAATACTTCAAGTTTTCATTTTGACAGTTCCGTTGTATTTGTTTAAAGAAGGATTTGATTGATAACAATCACAACAAGTGTAAGCTCGACCAAAAAGGTTGGCTGTTTCATTCGAGGCAGCCAAGTTTAAAATGTTTATGAGTGACTACGTGTCAAACATTCATAAACATGAGTTGACACGTCTCCCCAAAGGGATTTCAAAAGCTTTAATCGATCCCAATTCACAAGCCGTATTGGGATATTTCTAATTTTAAAAGTAGAGAGAAACTCATTCATGTTTCATCAAAGTTTTTATTCGATTTATTTGAGGTAGGGTTCAATTAATTATGATAGGCATGCAGGTTGCGATTAGGTTATTAGTTCTGCCTTTTGCATTAAAATCAAGTGCAATTTTTTAAATGAAGTGGGGATCACAATTTTCACCGGTCAAAGCAATGTGGGTGGATGTGACGTGAGATTGTGTTTGTTTTAAAGAGAAATGCATTGGAAACGACGTAATGAAGTGCAACACCAATTCAAAATGTCAATCTTTTACCCCCTTCAGGAAACGCATTATTGTCTTTAATGACGCAATTCGTTTTTTGGCTAGACAGTAAATTTATAGTAAATTTCAATCGTTTATGTAGAACTCATCACTATTCTGAGAGAGGATTTCAAATGGTTCCCACATGTCAGCCGAATGCCTGCAAGCAAAAGCAAAGGATGAGCGAAGAAAATATATGTTCTGCGATTCGAAACTTTGAGGCGACTCATGTGGACAGCTTTTTATTAAATAGATAGCCCCAGTGGATAATTCCCTTTCATTTCACTAATCTGTCTACTTTCATGCACTAAAAGTGAATTGCTCATTTTCACATTTAATAAAGCGTGAAATACGTAGAGGAAGATTATCTTCAAAACTCAACTTTTATCTTTTTATTACCTAATTTTGGCAACGTGACAACGAGCTTGGAGTAGGTTTTGAGGCAATAACACAAATGAGTTCATGCTTTCACCGTTGCAGAGTCGCGTCAGAATATCCTAGGATGCGATAATGACTAGTGGCTTCGAAGAAATCACTGCATTTCTTGAAAGCAACCATAAAATTTTTATTTTTATGTTCTCCAGATCTTACTTCTCCCCCAGAGCAAAGATGTTTAGTTTCTTCTCCATTCTCTGCTTCTCCGTTGGACTTTCCTGTGGGGAGCCGTATGGAAGCCGAAATTATGGGGGCATTAGTGGATCTCAAGGTAATAAACAATACTAAAATTAAAATTGTTAAAGCTAAACAACGTGCATGCTTTAAATCTGGACCAGTTTAATATCCATGTATGGAATCGCACTCTAATTTTCAACATTCATTTCTCCTCTAAAAGGAGATCCTGAAAAGTAACAATCATACGCAATGAGTAGATAGATATACGCACCAGCTAGCACTTTTAATAATCTGTTCCGGGATGACATGATCATATTTTGAGAGTGCACTGTAACCCCATAAAAATTCTGTATTTTTCACTCTCCAGCACATGGCAAAGGCTAAAGTTTAATGGGATCGTTTATATGCTATCATTCACACTTGGATTTTTATTATCGGTAGGGATTCCGTTTGCACACCGTCATGATTGATATCGCCTCAGACATTGCAGGACCACCTTTGTGTACAATGATAAAATCATTTGAACCTTTCACGACTTGTAGCGTGTGCTCAGAATGAAATATCAGCATTCTTTTTGCCCTTGCATCTAAAAGCTAACCACAAACTAACATGAATGTGGGTATTCATCGCATTGCCGAACGTAATTTTGCTCCGTCATAAAATCATCAACAAACCAGCATAATCTTATTATAATTTGAAAAAAATAAGCTAGTTCATCATTTTGATTTATTTCAGACGCGATTGAGGAGCATGATCTTCTCCAAGCTATTCGCGTTCCCTTTGATGACCCTCGAACCCAATATTTTGAGGCAGGTCTGGATGGCTTTCCTGCCTATGGCTTGCGGGACGGTGCGGATGTCAAGTCTCACTACAGGTGTCAATTACTCTAGATAAAAAACCAATCAACATTTTTTATTGTTACTTGTTAGCTCATAATAAATCTCATCTCGTTTCATTTTTCCCAGGTTGTTTCTTCCTGAGCGTCTCTACCGTGACTTTGCGCTATTGGCAACTGTAAAACCAGAGCGAAGGGAGCCCTCATATCTTTTTGCAGTTGTGAATCCACTTGATACCATTGTCCAATTCGGACTTAAGGTAATAATAACAAGCCCAAGCGCCATCTCGCACTTCACTTCCGCTTCCCAGAGAACATTCAAAATTGAGCATCACTGTTTAGCCAAAACCGTTCCAACTTTGTTTTCAAACTTGGTTTGAAGCGTTGGCGAACGATGTCTCTTTCTCCGTTCATTGCGAATTCGTTTTTACTATTTTTGGGGCATTGTGAGAATGTTTTTTGATACTGCAAACAACTACGTTTACTTTCCTTTTCAGATCTCACCCAGTCTGACATCATCTCACCACATGATCTCATTAGTTTACACGGACATTGGGAGTCACTTGGTGACTCAGAATCTTGTCTCATTTGAAGTCCCGCTGATGACTCGCAAATGGAATCGATTTGCTCTCAAGGTTAAAATAAATTCTGTCTATTTTTGCTTCGTCAATATCCGTATAATATGAATAAAATAGTTTGAATCATATTTAATGACGTAACCATTTCAAGAATAATTTTGCACAATTTATGCGTTATTACTTACTCTTTACATGAAGTTATTTTAATCTGTAGTAAATTGTTAGGTGGAATTATAAGGTTTTTAAAAATAGAAACTTACTGTACTGTGAGTTCAGCTGAATTTCACTGTTTTTAACGATTTTGGATATTTTGTAGGTGATTGGAGATAACGTGACTTTATTTTTGAACTGCCGTGAGCACAGCTCTAAAATGGTGATGAGAAACCCAAAGGAACTCTCGCTCGACCCTGCATCTACACTTTATATCGGGCAAGCTGGTCCCATTCTCAAAGGGAATTTTCAGGTAAATAAAATACATTTAATTACTACACGTAGATCATTGAAACCTCATCAACATCAACGTGACTGCAATTGTTCTCCATCTCGTACATTATTTTGTGAAATATCAGAAAATCCTTTTCTATATAAAAACTTTCGTCTCCAAAAACAGTAAAGTGTAAAGTTGTTCTAAGCCACACGTCTTTGGATTTTTTCGAAGAGATTTTCTCCGCTTATTTAAGAATTACTAAAGTTTACTTGTGGGTCAAGCGTTTACCATTTGACTCAGTGTTTTCTACGAGTTGTGTTGCTCAAATCCTACAGAACGGAAAAAGTCTTGAATAAATATTTAGCGGAACGCTGACTATGGAGTCCGTTCAAGTTTCATAACTTTCTTAGTCAACTCTTTCTCTTCGTTGCAAGAATTAAGTTGTGAAAGTGGAGAATAAAAACAAAAAAACTTTAAATGCCCAGTTAAAAAAAATAATTGCGATATTATCATTGTGACAACTAAGGGGGGCTTTGAAAAATAGTCTCCCACTAATTTCAAGTTACAAAATCTATTCGTTTTTAGTTGTACACTCTATGTTGTTGTCAAATGGGTATCATTTTCATTCATCTGTGTATGGAAAGTCCCAACTTTAGCTGGTTTCACCCATTTGACACTACTTTTTTCTCAACCTCAACTGATTTTTTAGAAAATGTTTGCTGCAACGTTTAGTTTCACATTTTTGGGTTTCGAGTTCTCGAACTTGATGGACATTTGATGAGTTGTAATGCTTGTATCCTCTGTTAGGCAATTAGTAACAAAGTACATGAGTACTTTCCCATTTTATTTGTCCATTTAGGTAGTTTTCTCCCCCTAAAAATGTCTACTGTTGCCTATCTCAAAAAAAGAATAAAAAGGATTGGCCAATGTTCTTAGACAACATACATATCTTCTTTTTCTGCTTGCAAACTTTCTTCCGTAAAAACTACAAAAACGTCGTCTGCTTGCAGTAATCTATTCAAGTGTCAACCAGTTATATTTTAGTGTGTCCTTGTTTTTCCGTATAACGTTATTTTTAGAATCTGCGTTTACGACTTCTATTTGCATCTCAGCAAGCATTTCTGAAAGAAAAAGCGTTTCTGCTCTTTTCTTGACCATGAAGCTTGATGTTGAGGCTGAGTGAGATGAAACAGTTGTTAAACGCAGTAAAGCCACTTTTTCGAGTGAACGTATTTCATAAAAGAGAGAGACACGCTGAATTTGGTATGGTGGCTTTCACCATCGAGGAAGCCGAAAGGATAGAGAAAGTATTGCGCGTAGGAGTGCGTTTATTCGGCTTCCTGCACAGTTCAGTCTCAAACATTTTCCCGTCCTTGGTAGTTCTGCAGTGCTATTCAGGAAGACTAGTTTTTTTCATAGCTTTCCAACTGATTAAACACCGCTAGGTTTCTCTGTTTACGTAGTGAGCGATGCATTTCCTTTCTACAAATCGAGAAGACTTATTATATAGTACCTTCCTGTGTTTCTTGTCCAGAAAAATACAATACTTTTACAGTGATACTCAAGTAAATGATGAAGGGTTGCTTTTAAAAACTTCTCTTCTTCAATTTTCTGATAAAGTTCGTGAGGAGCGCATCAAAACCGGAAAGATACACGTGCCGGTAGTTGTATCCTTTTGAGAATTTCAAAAGGAATTGTGAAAAGTCCGGGTTTTAAGCTATTCTTTTCACTTTCTTTTCACAAGTTTGAGTCTTGATTTCCGAGTAATCAGAAACCAAAGCTGAAATCCAAACCGAGCGAACACAATTAGAAAAAAATACATGGGAATTTTGTGAGTTTTTCTGGATTCCCTCATTGAAAACGTTAACCTTTTCGTACACAGTTCCAGTTATCGTAATTTAGTTATTAGCACATGTTACCTCTGGGGCATGTGCCAGTGAGGTTGTGTCGTGCATAATAATTACTGAAAGAAAAATGAAAACGTGAGGAGAAACCCAGTTCAAATGGATGTTTGCTACCTGCTAAACCACATTTTTTCGACGGAGAAAGTCATTACTGTCATTTGTATTCAACGAATGAAGTAGAATCCAATGAATGTTTTGATTTTTATTTGATTAACGAGCTGCCATATATTGCTTTTTCATTTTCCACTGACAAGATTTTTTCCTGCCAATTTGATTCTAAGATTCCCTACTTATATTTTCAATTTTCGTGCAGAAATATTCCCTTTTGGGTAGTGAAGCAAGCATATTATGCCAGCTTGAGATCAAAACCCACAATTTCTCCGATTTCTCTTGTTGAATGAAAAAACGAGAAGACAGTACTCCGTCACTTTTGCTCTCGTTTTAAGCTAGAGTAGCTCCTTTTCTCAGAAAATGAGGATAGCACTCGCTCAACTTGACTCGTTATTATTAGTCTCTTTTCTCAACTCCAGTGAATCGGAATTCTTTCAAAGAATATGAATAACCAAACGAGTTTTCATCTCATTGTCTCATGCAAAAAAACAGTTTGTAGCAAGACTTTCACCAGAAATCGTGAAGGGCTTGCAACTGATAAAGGTCTTCACAAATCGTCTTAAATAATAATGCTTATTATTTCAATTTTGGGACAATTTTATGTGAATACATCACAAAACGCTCTTGCTCTCTAATTCGGCATGTGCTTAGTGCCGCGTGGGTGGAATTCCCCCAAATTGGATGTTTCAGCTTCTTGGCACAAAGTACAATATTATTACTTTTGAAATGAAATCTTGAAGAACATTTCTTGTTCTTTACAAATCGGTGAACATTTCTTATAATGGTGAAAGTGTGGTTCTAAGAAATCAATTTCACATAAAAAATCACTGCATTTCTTCCCATTCAGAAAGCATTCCTGATGTTCTCTTTTTCTAAAAGAAGACTACAAAGATTTTGTGGAACAAGTTTCAAAGCATTTTATTTTGTTTCTGGGGTGGAAAATTTGATGAATGAATTTATTTAATGCGGAGGTTGTGGATGAGGAAGTGCACAAGAAATGTTTTTAGGAAATTATTATGTGTGGACTGTATTGG
>JAQGAP010000729.1:0-27936 GCA_034697805.1 Orchesella bifasciata
ATATTCCAGAGTGGATTTCCAAACGAAAAGCGTCAGCCATTTACAACGCAAAAAGTTCAAAATACCTCGCTTTTAAGCGATATGAAGACAGTTACATTGTGAGTATACCAGTGCCCGACTGGGTTGGAAATGCATGTAAAATTTCTAAACTTCTTGGTATAGGTAAAAATTTAAATACAAATCAATCCATTTCAGATTATAAAGTTGGAGTTTCAAAATACTTGGTGCGGGTTGGTAGCAGAAGGAAGGTTCCATTGAAGACGACAGAATGATCGTATTTTCTATTGACGGAACTATACTTTAAATACTTATTATAACTAATTAATTTGCTCAAATTAATACGAGATTTTGCTTATCGTCAAAAATATATTGAATTCAATTTTATTGTAATAATGCTTGCTTATTGCGTTCAGTTCTGATGCATGATGATTTAATGGTATATTACAATAGATATAGTTTGCATTTTAGAATGATTCATTGCAGCTCAGTCCATTTCTATATATTCCGTTCGAAACCGTCTCCGATCAATAGCAAAGTTGTTGTCAGCTAAGCATTCATATTCACCTCTGTCCATTTGGGTAGCGGGGTCAATTTCCATTTTGGATTTGATTTTGAATTGTCCATGTCGCCACTCCGAGAGCATGAGCCAACGGTGTGCGTAGATTTCTATCCCGTCTTTAAACCTGCAGTTGAATATTTCAAATTGGGTTAACATTTGTGCAAAAATAAAATTATTTCCACATTCCAAAATCCAACCCACCACGTAATGTGAGGTCTCGGTTTCCCCTCTGCTGTACAAATGAAAACAATCTTCCGACCCAGCTCGTATTCCATTTCGAAATGAGATGCTTTTGTGATTTTGGCACCCTTAAAAAATACGAAGAAATTTAAAAAAAAAACTTATAAAGCTAGATATTATGTGTTTCTTTAACTTACGTCAGGATGATGATAATACATGACTGCATCAGGCTCCCGTAAATTATCCGCATTCAGTAAATTCTTTGTCGTTCCAAACCTATCAAATCTACCTTTCACTCTCGCACAACTGATAGGAGGATATAAGAAGAAATAAAACGTGACAACTAGGGCGAAAGTAAAAACTGTGCCTTTATTTAACTCCCACATGATGAGCACTTCAGCAAACTGCACTTTTTCCACATAAATTGCTTTCTCTGATCAGAAGAAACTGATTAAGTCCTTCAAGCTTAATTTCTGGCCAGTAAATAGATAACAAAGTGCCACTTATGAGTTAAGAGCTAGAGTTAATGTATGTTTGCAGGATGAAAATTAGCAATGAAAAAATCATTCAAGATCGTCGCTAGCTTTGGGACGACATTGTATTATTGCAGCGATTACTCATGATATAAAATGTGTTCTACCATGATCAACATGTTTTCGAAAGTATGTACGAACGATCTGCTGAAAAGGGTTTCTAGTTCATTCCATCTATATTGAATGTCACACACGACTCGGATAATTAGGATATCCTCATTTTTCTCATCTTTGTCTAATAATACTAATGCACTGTTTTGTTGTGTACAAACTGGAACAACGCAGAGGCAGAGATACACGCTATGGAAAAATCCATTGATTTTCATGTGAAAAAAATGACTCCACCAAACCAATGTGAACTTGAATGTTTTTATGAAGAAGCTCTTTCACATCAAACATGCTCATATCTAAATCTAGATCTTATTTTTTAATGTGCGTAATGATTTTTATTTAATTTTTATATGTGCGAATATTTAGAAACGCATGATCAATCACAATAATTTATGACAGCCGATTGAAAAACGTGTAATGAAATGAAGACATCATTCATGCATCAAATCTCATTGAGTTACTGTATTACCAGCATATTATTGAACATTTTATTGGAGCAGTAATAAATGACTATCATCACAAATAAAGCTTTTGAAATGGATTGAATAACTACTTACGAATAATTATTGCTATTGCTGTCTTTGCAATTACTCCTATCTGATAGTTCTATCCAAGTTTTGTAGCAACCCACATATTACATAAAATTAGTAGTACACACACGCGTGATATTTTTGTGACTTGTCCTTCACCCCCAGAAGCAATTTCACACCAAACTCACTTCCTTTTCCAACGATATGTATGTTTTAAAGATTCTCTCAGTCAGTACAAAATAAGTTAAACTGAAAGACAATAAATAAAAAATGGTAATAATGGTCTGCAAAAAAACTTTCCACTTTGTATCTGTAACCACCATCAGCATATTAAAAAGATAGAGAATAGACACTATCTAATAAATCATTCTGTCCCTATCACGCATTGGTATTTCTCTCCTCTTTTCCTCTTATTCACTTGAGCACATTTGCAAACGTCGCACACTTGGTTTCTTTGGTCTCTCTCAGACGTTCAGTTCATAAAAAATACATTGTTTCAAAACACAAATTACAAAATCACATTTTTAGAAAATAAAACTAAAACTACTAGGCATCCAAGGGTAATCCAATTCCTTCTCAATCTGTATTTACTTGAAAATTTACTCTGTTGATTAGCTTCAAAACTGTAGACAGAACGATGATCTAAAATATTAAATGCACTTGCACAGATATCAGTCATAAGGGCACTGTATGTCGATGCTCTTTAATTAAAACAGAAACAACAAATTGGTTCATCCGGCAGCAGTAGCACAGCGTAGCCATAAGTACTCTTCGATCTGCACATTATTAGAAGGCATGAGGCATTCCTCAGCTCAAGGACAATAGGTCCTCTCCCATCTCCGGCCAAAGATCATCCCCATAATCATCATTAACGAGAAACTGGTATATAAACGTGGCTTTTGTTCGTTCCACTCTTGCATTTGCCTTGGCGTTGTAGTTTTGATCACGTATCATGATTTTTCCGAATAAAAGAGCTGGAAGCAATTATACAATACACGATTAAAAATACATGTAAGCCTTCGACTCACCAAAAATACGTTGTGTTTTTTTTTACCTAGTATTTTCGCATCTAAGCCATTTTTGTCCGAATGATTGAGCAACTCTCGTAAAAAGCTTGTAAGGTACAGGAATACATTTCTATGAGCTGCAGGCAACTGACGAACAAGCTGAAATAAATTAAAAACATACATTTCAATGCTCCTCACTTTAACTCCCATTTTTATAGCTTTGGAATTAACATTCATTTCATTTCCTTTTTCTTCTCATCTTCCAATAATATATACCTGCTTGCAAGCTGTATAATTGTGAGCAGAATCTAAGCATTTGAGATGCATAGAGAATGGGATGACTGGCTCAGGGAAACAGTCTAGCAGAAGGAACATCGTTTCGGCAATAGAGTCGGCATTTCCAGCTGCAATAAAAACATTCATCAACATTAACAGCCAACTGGAAAAAAAGGGGAAAATTCTTTATCTTTTTTATTATTCATCAAGTGTCATAAAACGTACGTATTGGAGTATTGGGAATGGTATCCATCCAGTCGCGAATTTCCAACAACTCGTTCTGAAGCCCCGCCATCGTGAACAACCCCTCCTTATCCATCCCTATGCGGTAGAGCCTATCAACAAGGAACCAGAGCTCCTTTGGAATGTCATAATGATTTACGGGCATCTTGCCTTTCTCCTGTAATAAAAACAAACAAAAAGAATTCTTTATGATGAGCTGTCTAGACCCATCAACATCAACTCAACCCGAAACAAAAAATTACTTTCAAAAAGTCGAAATGAAAAAAATTTTAAACCAAGAAAATGTAAACTCGTACTCACCAGTTCAATCAGTTTACCCGGAGATATCATAGTCAGCGGCTCACTCATGTTAACCAAAGCGGCGATGGAGCAGCCAAACACACTTCGCTCAAAGTCTCCGGCAACCGTTATAAAAATATCTTTGCCACTCTCTAAATGTAATACTAAAATATCATATAGGGTATCTCTCCCAACGTTGAGCTGGGAGGCAGTACACTTGTCCACTAATACTACCAGTTCTACTTCACACGTTTCCCCTGTAAAAAAGTATCCAGTTAGTAAATTCCATCATTACAGCAAGTTTAACATGAAGAACATCCATTTCTTCACCAACCTGGCATAATGAAACTATGAACTGGCTCAATCTTCAGCCATTCCTTGCAAACATGGCTATCATTCAGCTTTTTAATGAACTCCAGGTGAACTGGCACTTGACCGGTGTTTGCCACAGTAAAAGTTTTCCTTAAAGCCTCCATAAACTTCACCCTGCCAAAATTGATCTCGTTCCGGTTCGAGTGCGAGCTCTGGTTAGTGCCAGGTATGTCGACGGTAACTTGCGGCAAGTATTCATTCTCTATCCTATCCATTTGCTTGAGTGTTTCCTCATACACCTTTCTCTGCCTTGCGGGATTAATTACCTTAATCTGAAAAGCAACATATGGAGCCCATTTACAAATACAATTAAGGACCATGAGCTACGCGAAACTTTCCCTTCTCAACCAGATGGGTTGTGTACCTTTGCATTAAAAAATGATGACACGGGCTTATGATCACTTAATTTGTACTGTGGCTGAGATGTGTAATCAATCTGAGTGAGGTTTCCCCCTCTGTAGCATATTCTATCGCACCAGGCCGGAGCTCTGTTCTTTTCACTAGAATCCCAGTTGTCGGTTGTTGGATCGTACTTGTAAGTGGGCCGAAAGTTTATGGGTCCTTCTGTAAAACCTGAGAAAACGTGGCCGAGTCGCATTTGCTCCCGGAGCTGATCTTGTTCCAGGATAATGGAGTACTTTTCCTGCTCAATGAGGGCTTTCGCCTTTGTTGCATCGATGGTTGCAGGGTTTATTCTATAATTCAGGTCTCCAAACATGAAAATCTGGCTGAGGGAAAGAAAGAGAAAGTAAACTCAGTCCAAGGTAAAGTTGGGGAGATTGATAAAATATGAATTGCGAAGGGATTCTTGCACTTGGCTCTTACTCATGGTCCTTGATATACTTGACTTTATCATTGACTAAGAAACCAAGCCGGTTGAAGATCTGATGAAAGTCTTGATTCCTCCGCTGGAACTCTTCGACGTGGGCAGCCAAATGGAGATTTATGAAACACATTGATGTCTCATTCAGCTCGAACCTGACTCCAACACCACCTTTATTTCCCTGAGTGCACATAATTGAGACATTGAGATAAGTTGCAAGTTTGTAAATAATAAAAAGGCTCAAGAAAAACAGAATGGTTTGAATTATTTTATTGTATACCATTCTTCCCAACAGCCCCGTTCCAAGTTGTTCTACAGCAATGTGGCGGAGCTGATCCTTGATTTCCTCTCTGCAAAATACGACCATCATCATTCCAACTAGTCTTATGGTTCTCACATGGAAATATCTGGCTCCCGGATGAAGTCCGGCTTTGACAGAGTTGCTGTAATACAAATGGAAACACTTTTTTACACTCGCAAAATCAAAACAGGAAAACAAAAAGTTTTATAACATAACCGTAAATTGCATTCCCATCTCATACATACTACATTGATTTGATAACAAAAAACGAAACAGGAAGGAAGCAAGAGAGAGAGAAAATGCAATGCATTTCTAAACCACTTAAAGTTTCCTTCCAAATTCCAATCTCTTTATTTTCTCCATATGCTTCAACCAACCTCCATTCTGCTTCCTTTGGCGTGTCATTAAATAGAAAGGCTTCTTTGCTGAGGTCCAGCTCCTGGAACCCAACAGCGTAGATATCCGGCGGCTCATTTGTTCTCGACAACCATTCCGTGAGACAGATACTGCCGGGACTTTGTCCATTCACGTTCCACGAGCCGATGTAGACGGTGATCCCTTTGAGATCAATATACTGGTCTTGTTTCTTCTCGAGGGCGAGCCTTATCGTGTATTCACGGCCTTTCTGGGAGCTCATTCCGCGGGCAAGTGACTCTCGTTCCGTGCCTGGCATAAGGTCATCCTCATCCTCCACTTCCCCTTCGCTCTGTTGAGAGAAGATACAGTCTGTATATTAATAAAAATGCATCTTTCTCCTCTAAAAAAAGAAGCTGCATCAACACCAAACCTCCAACATAACTTTGAGAAGATCAACCCAACCAAAACCATGTCATGCCGTGTCTGGAATATATCTCGATGCTGGAGAAAAAAACTCTTTTTTAACGCTAGCTTGAGGCAATGTCCTTCTTCCTCCTATATCTAATCAACATTTCCGCCTTCCAGCACCACACCACTGCTCATAACTCATACCCTTCAGGATTCAAGGAGAGTGTCTAGTAGTGTCGTCTTCTTATCATGAGAAAAAGTTTGGACTCTTGACACTTTACTCGTATAAATAGCAAAACACCCTGGGTTCGCTCCTAACATGATTTTCAAGTTAAGCATATTTCATACTCAGCCATTTCTGTCACTTTGGGAGTGAATCATGGTACCATCATCACACCATTATTTACAACTTTCTTTACCTAAATATTCCAACTTCAGCACCTCCCTCAACAACCTACTACTATGAAATTCTATCCAAACCAAACATCTGCATCTGGAAATGCTCTACTACAAAAAATATCCTGATCGTGAAGTTGGATGATCAGAACGGTGCTAAAATTCACTCAACCAATTCAACGGTTGATGGCATCGCATCGCAATCGCAATTCCATTCTAAATGACCCGTTACTACATACTTTTTTTTTGCATACTTTTCTACTGGAATGTCCTTTTGCTGGGGACAAACATTGAAACATGTACCTTGAAAGTTTTTCTCACACCAACAAGGTATCTTTTGGACGAAGCCCACATGACAGGAGGCAGGCAAGGTGCCAGAAGAAGAAAACAAGGAAAGTTTTGCGTACGCGCTCTCTCCTATTTCTTGTCACTAACGGAGGCTATCACTGTCACAGGGATCGACGTCACTTTTTACTGCTTTTTTGTTCAAACTTATATAATTACTTTTATATAGAATCACACGGTATAAAAAAAGAAACATGCGTCAACTTACTTTTTTGTATGCAATCCGTTTCCGCTTTCTACTAACAAATGCTGACTTATTTTTCGTTGACAAATTTGATAATACAAAGTACGCAACGCCAAACTGGCCGTGGCTAAATATTTTTCGGGACTTACTTACGCCACACAAACTTCGGAGGGGCCTTGCGGCTTTAATTCGACTAAAGATTGGCATTTTTCTTGAGAGAAAATAAATTAGGGTCTGTAAACAGTGGTTGCGTGGAGGTTTAGCAAGTTTTCAATCAATCCTAATTGTGAAAAAAGCTCTGGTTGTGCATGTCTTCAAATGTGACATCTCATGTTCATCCTGTGTTGGAAAAAACTCATTTTGTTGCTCCTACTTTGGTATAAAATGTTGGTGAGTCTAATATTCTGCATGATTGACGTTACTTTTCATTCAAATCCACGCGAAGCCTTTCTAAATTAGTGAACTATGCAGGTTGTTGCATGCAAATGCCACTCATGGTGGTTGTAAATGAAGATGGAACATCTTCAAGCAACTTTTTTTTATCCGTATGAAGCCATATCTACTAGTCATATATAAATATTTGCTTACATCCTCCAGCAAAATATCCTGAGCAGCTCGTGCTAAATCTGTATCCATGACACATGAAGCCATGAGGACAGACTGGGAGGAAGCACAATCTCAAGAGATGAGATAATAGAATGGGTAGGATCGTAGATGGATGGATGGTTAGTTAGTTGAAATGGATGGGTGCACTCGCACTTTCAACCAGCATATTATATGTATATTTCAATGCATTCACTGACAAACTGCACAAAAAAACCATCTGCAGAATCATATATTATTAGTAGAGCCGTGTCAAAACGGGTTTAACACAAGGGTTTTAATATCAATAAGGGTTTTCACACAAATGCGCACACATTCATACCCAAATGATATGATAACTAATTTTGCAGCAGCAGCTGGAAAACCTCGCTCTCAATAACTGTTAGTTTTACAGCCTTACTATTATATACCATATATATCAAACTCTTCCCAGAACATCATCACACCAGCGCACGTTTCATCATTCCATTCACTTCACCTCCACATTTCCATTTTATTTCACAAAAAACTTTTTATTGTGAATCCTACAATTCCCAAAAGGAAAGCCCCTTCTGTCAAACTTGGATCGGAGAGTAGTATGCCACCATCAAAATCACACATTCTAATCTACATATGAATTGGTTTTTCCATAATCCACTTGAGAACAAACTCCAAACTTGAAACTGACTCCTTGGCTCAAAAAATTGTTCACAAATTTGGCAACTAGCAATAATCAATGCCAATGTCACTGGCACTAACTTAATAATAATTCTCTTTCCACAACTTACAACTCGTTCTCTCACTGTCAGTCATTCAGACGCCAAAAGAAGACTAAGATATTTTTTTCTGTGTGCAGATCTGATCTTGCATGAGAATAGCTAATAGCGTGCATCATCATCTGTACTTTGTACATAAAAAACTAGTACGATATGACACACTAACTTAACTCGTTGCATTCCAAATTCCAATCCAAATCCAACTCACTAGCAGCAGAGCTCACAGAAGAAGAGTAGTGGTTTGTGCAGCATTCACATTCACATCTACTACACACACGTCTCTTTTTTTTGCTCTTGCATGCAAACGCGTGAAACTAACTATGCATGTATTCATGAAAAACTTTTTATGTACAACAAAGGGTTTATTTATCGGGCCAGAGAAACCCAATGCGTTGCTTACTGACTTGTGCTTGGTTTGCCATATTCCTCCCATTCACTATCAACATCATATCACATCACCACCACCACCAGCCTTTTATGCCCACACATGTACTCAATAGTGAGCTGAGTTATTATGCTTTTATGTAGGAGAGTCAGAGCCATCAGTAAAACTTGTAATTCCAAACATCCACACTTTTATGTAACAACAACAGAAGACGAAAGCTCAGCGACCACAAATCCGTACCAAGAAAAAAAGAATCATAAAAACTTTCCTTGGAAAACAAAATCGAGTCAGGCTCGCGAATACAATACACTTTTTTTTCTAAGGACCAACCATGACACTATTGTGTGCTGGAATGTCATTATTAGGCAGCCCCACCAAATTATATTTTTTGAAGGAGAAAAAACCAGGCGAGGAAAAAAAATCCAGAGAGAAAACAGTTTATTGAAACTTACACTTGCTCGCAAAAACTCGTCAGGAGGAGCGGACAAAGCGGAAGGATTGGTCTGGGTGGCTGAGCCCACACTACTGCTCAGAATTGTTGTGGAAGGAGCAGAGTTGTAGTTGTTGGTGGAACTCTGCACGAGATTTTCATAGTAAGTTAACCAACCCAGGGTTGTGCTTGATGCGGCATTGCTCCGGTTCACTCCGTCCTCGTTGACTTGGGCCCCTGTTGCTGGCAAAGTTGATGACGCCATATGAGTGCTTGATGCAACTGCAAATGTTTTATAATTCACTCTTTCAATGCGCCTTATCAAAACACGGAGTTTGATAAGAGAGCCAAAAGCAACATCACAAACAAACTAATTTAGCAAAAAGCAGAGAATTAATGTAATAAATGGATCAAGTGGCAAGCTCAGATAAGATATTAGATTCATTACAGAGCTGCTGAACATGCTATATACATTAAATGGGTGTACACTACTGTACATGACGCTAATTAATTCATGTGATGTGGTGTGTTTCCAAAGGCAAGCCCTTCTGGGAGAGTAAATTGAAGCAGAAGCGAAATTAAATGGGACTTGAGAAAAGTACACATATATTTTACATCTAATGTTCCCTATCAGGTCATACCAAGTTGCATTCTATCTTAATCAAAAACATATTTGAAGGAAAAATACTAAATGAATGGAGGAATCCTCGTCATTACAATGTTATCAGAGTGGATGTGGGTCGCATAATCGCATTCTTGCAATAAAACAACAAGGTGCTTTTTAATCCTTTCAAATGAACGTTACAGTCATGAATGACTGAGAGGGTGAACAATCTTAAGAAATCAAGTTTTACGACTTGACTCACATTAAATGCAGAAGTAAGTAGTAGACATTTTGCACAATCTGCAAAACACATTTGTGAGCTTCTTGCTTCGTGACTTTGTTTTCAAAACCAAACATCTTGTACTCACATAGCGGAGCTTCCCACAACCCAACAAAATGTTTTGCTGGCTTAACATCATGTCATAATCTCAAGTTGCACATTACATTTGCATAAAATACTAAATCTTCATGTGTGCCATCAAAAAGTTTTGCCATATATTCCAATTGCCAAACCACAAGGAACATTAGCATTTTACGACGATTTTAGAAAAGGATGCAGCCATTGAAATAAAATAAAGCTTTTATTAGCAGCAGAAAGAGGAGGTGTAATATCACATACGAATTCTATCCCTATTTTTCATACGATAGTTACATAATAATATCATATCGTTTGCCATCATCATCCCAAGTTGAAAAGAAAGAGACAAAACTTTTCACTCAAAACTCTGACTTGCAAAATCCCAGATGTAGGAACACGCATGTGACTATAATAAACTTTCTTTTTGGAAGAATTAGCCATATTAGAATATGCATTTATTCAAAAAGAAGTTCTGGATTCAAAGAGCCTGGAGCTGGTGATTATACAGCGGAGACGACACCGCATCCTGGAGCGGAACCGAATCTAATGCATGTGTTGTGTTTCAATTTCAAATCTACATGTACTTAGAATGGGCATGGGCGAACATCAAAAATTATTTCTTCACTTTCCGTTTGTAAGTGGAATGAATTCACTTCATCTTTCGACTTTCATTTTATCAGCATTCAACCGAATTTAACAAAAAAAAATGAAAAAAGGCAAAAGGGAAGTCCTTCAAAGTAATGTGTAGCATTGTATGTAATGTAAAAACCGTTCATTCCACGGATCTGCTGAGGGATCTAATGGGACAAAAGGGAAAAGTGAGCGAGAAGTAGAAAATGAAATGAAAATTTCGCTTTGTACCCAAACTAATCTAGACCATGACCCTATGAAACTCAGGCATTCCGTGTATCTACATGTACATAGATTATTTGGAAGCGATTTGGAATGGTAAAGGACGTTGAATGTGCACAAAACATGACAAATTGAAACATGTGGATTAAGTCATGAACTCCCATGTCTCTCTTTGCCGAATCTATCATTAATATTTGCATCAGACTCTCACTTCCAACTTGTACGTGTGTTGGAACAAAACGTGACTTAAGACCTCGGCTCATCCCTGATACTCTAAACAAGCAGAGAGTAGACAAGTCGATGTAAAGTAAACAAGTTGCATGTGATGGGATGCGAGATGCGAAACTATTAACTTGGCTATAAAGCCTAAACTAATGCCAGAATCTACCAAACCAATATATCATTAGAAATGCGTAACAAATAGAAACTCCGCCCTGGTCTATTTTAAACATTAACATTTTAAGCATTGCACGTTTTGCCCACTCTTCCTTCTGACGCTTTCCTTGCCAGTTGCCACCTTTAATATTGGAATGAATAAGCCCTTTTGTTTTCTGACTCAAAAAACTCAACGTGTCATCATCCTGAAGATATGTCAAGAGCAAACTGTTCCGAGACAACACGTGGATTTCAATGCTACATCCTTAAATCATGCAGACTTCCATTTGCTGCGACTAAAAAATTAACAACGATAAGCAATTACGCATATTTAATTTTAGAGTGTTACTCATCACTCATCATTGCTATCCTGCCCTGTTTCATTTTTTCCACAATAATATGAATTGTCCGTGAACATATAGCGATGATAAACAGGCAAGCCACAACTAACATAAACCAATATTGAACTGATGTTGAATATATGCTGTGCTGATGCGCACGTTTTTCCTTCTCTGACCTTGACTCATCAGGACAAATTGTAAGTGAGGAATGTAAATAAATTGCACGTAACATTACGTCAAATATAACATTTCCATGCAATATTCTATCTGCATTCTGCATACCGAAATGTATCAGACGAGTGGTGCTGTTGCAAACGCTAAAAATAATGTACACTTCTCTGTACTTCTAACTACAACCATAACCATTCCCTTATGAGAATTTGGGAGCAAGATTCTTGAGCTAACTTGTGGATTTATGGCTGCGTTCTTAACATGCAACAAGGACAAGACAGAGCTACTGACTCTTACTGAAGGTAAGAGATAATTTCATTCTCTCAGCGCTCCTCTTTCAGTTGGAAGATCAGAAAATGAGGCGGTGAACAAAATGTAAAGTTAGATTAAATGAATCATTCATATTCATTATCTTGAGAGTATTATATGTACAATATGCATATAAATGGTGTACTACTCTAGCGCTGAAGGCAACAACGAAGACGAACCGAGCAGCCGTAATGTCTTGTCATCATCATCATCGTTATCCATGATATATTAGCGTCATTACTGTACACATTTATACCTTCTCCTTCCCAGTGCTTCTGTTTCTGATAAAAACCATTGCTGCTAAATGATCCATGATGCAATAAAGGCTGCGTTGGTAGCGTTTAAAAGAAAATAACCGAGAAACTTTACGATACAGTGTAAAACAAAAGGAAATAATGGTGTTGAGAAATTTACAAAAAGTTTACAAAAGAAAACTCTACTAGAAAGACAAGGCAATGTGCTTATGATTTGTTGAGAAACTATGTCAAATGTACAAAGTTTGTGATGTAAATGAAAATGAAACCACTAAATTATTAGCCTTGATGCGTAATGTTCAAGGAAAACCGCAGTTTTGAACAAACCAAGCAAGAGTTAAAGTCTACATATTTGCTGGAATAACCCACATAATATTCAACATTGAAAGAAAACAATGGATATCAATTTCCGGTATGAATTTCCCAAAAAGTAAATAGAAGCGACATTGGAAAAGTTTGATAATAAAGCTCCCCTTGGGACTCGTGGAGTTTATAGTAATTGCATAAAGTTTGCATTGCATGCATGCATATTGTTGTTGCTTGTTTGATATTTGCACAACCCAAAGCAAAATTCAATGTCAGGAAATTGGTTGGAAAAACTTACTTTGAGCCGCACGGAAAACCTCATCGATGAAATTTTGTGATCGATTCCCAGGAGCCATTTTCACAAGGATCTCAGGCTCCAAAAGGTTTGGAGCTAGTTTGACACAGATTTCACCATCCTCCCCACAACTTTCCATGTCTGGTTAGTGTCGAGTTGCGGATTTGGAAACAAACAAAGTATGTACACACTTATAAACTAATGAAATGGAAAGGAGTTTCAGTTTGACTTTGACTTTAGATCGTTAGTAAAGTAAATAAAAATTAATGAGTTTGTCAGGAAAACAAGCGACTATTTACAAGTTTGGAATGTTAATTAATTTCTTCACTCATGTCAGTTTTAATAAAGTAACTTTGCAACAGACACCAAATGAATCTAACTGTAGCATAGAATTTTTAGGAGCTGTCTTTTATAATGATCGACGGATTGACTTTACTGCTTATTTGAGCTCATCAACCACGCACGTTTAAGAGGTACTTGAGGAGCATATCAATTGAATCGAGATATCGATTACGCATGTAATAAACTAGCAAACAAAAGTTCTTGTTTTGATTGAAAAAAAAACCTCCCGGAACAAGATTTACTTGCGTAAATGGCAAGGTATGAAACGTAGAATGAAATTATTTTAAGATTGAAGGAGCATGACGCAAAAATGACCAAAATAAATATCTGATAAGACTGAAATACGTTGGTAAAAACAATTATTCGTTCGTCATTGGGAATATTGAGTAGAAAGGTTAATTTTAGGATTGTTTTCTCAGCCTAATCCGACCTTCATTTATAATTTCATCAGACAAGCATTCATTTCATGCAAACAAACACGTTACATTTACATTCATACCGATTTCGCATGTAAAGGAGTTCCCACTAACAGGAATAACATGAACCACACTCAGATCATTTTTGGTTAGAATAGGAGCTCTTCCATCCAGGAACAGAATGGCAAACTCTCTCGCATCTGGAGAACTTTCACCCGGCTCTCGACGCACAGCTGTTGTCCTCTTGTTGTCCACATCCGCTCCGCCCCAGCTCTGATGCTCCACCAAGGCAAGTATTCTAAATGCATCGTTCCAACTACACTCTACCGTCGACAAGACAGTGTCTCCAGGTGCCACCAGGTCTTGGACGATGGAGTCATGGTCCATAATCTGACAGTACTTAATCATCTTGAGCAGAACTAGGGGTTAGGTACTACGAGAAATTTTAGTCTGTGACTCCAACTCCAAGTTAGTGTTGTTAATAATATCCCCTCAGCCAATCACATAATTTGGTTAACTGCATCTAGAAGCACAGATGAACACAAATATTCATTAGCTACATAACGCCACATAAATGTCCAACAATTACGCCGTTTGCATATAAGACAAAGAAGTCACCAAACCTACTACCTTAGATGATTTATTAATTTTCTTAAAAACAAAAGGTTGGCGTTATGCTCCAACTACTTTCTCCCAATAGGCAACTTTCTCAATTATCAAACCACACAATAATCACGTTACATTACTTTACTTGCACCAAAAACAACTCCTTCTGTTCCTTCCTAATTCACCTGTGTCACGATCACGATCATCACAAGCCCACCGTCTGTCGAGCCATATGCTCTAAATTTTTTTATGACTGAGCAATTGCAAATCCCATTTTACAAATGAGCTTCAACCCATGTTTCCTATCACCACATCACAGCAATGTAGCCTACCGTACACAAATTCACTCCAAATTACGAAGGAGTACACAGAGAAAGCAGCTGCATAAATAGTTTAGGTTGTTGCCTTCCTGTGTTGTTGGAAACCTTTACAATGGATGTGGACCTGCTGTACAAAAACAGTGAAGCCGAAGCCGGGCTTGACAGCAGGCAAAAATAAAGGGATTTCTCCCATACTTTCTTAAGCTCTAGGTCTAATATCGATTACCTCAAGTGCGCAAATCGTATCATGCAATGGAATGGCAAGGCTATAACATAACTGAACGTATGGAAGGCCACTGGCACTAACCAAGTACTACATGGTGCAGTAGAAAAGCCGACAAGTTTGGTAGTAACAGTTCTTTTACTTCCTCAATAGCTCTACTTTCTCTCCCCTTGACTCGCGAACAGAATGAAAAGAAGGGGAGACGGAAACAGAGACAAGTTGAACGAACAGGTACTCCCCGTGAGTTGCTGGACGACACAATGAGCCTCCCAGCTCTAACTTTTTATAGCAACTAACTTTTTGTACCTTTTTTATCATCGACAACTTTACAAATAGAGGAAACATTATTTGCTGTCCTCCTTGCTTTTACTTCACGCAAGAGAAAGTTAGGAACAATGAGCAATCCTTTCTCCATCTGAGCAAGAAAGATCAACCTTTCTAGCCGTCCAATATGTTGTCAACCGACCGTAAAACGAACCCCTGAGTTCCCATTGTTTGCTGGAGTTTGAAAAAAGGGACAATTGTATTTTACTGACGTTTTACAGCTTCATTCTAAAGGGAGAACGGGGATAGTAAACTCTCAAAGACAAATACAACGTGCCATAAATGAACTTCCGGTTGTAGACGTCACCAGCTTTCCTTTCTCCTTTTGGAAAATTCAAAAAATGTAATAAAATAGGCATGAAAATACCGTTTCAAACACACATTGTCTAAATTGGTGGGGGGTTTTTGCATGTGAAATGGGAAAAAGTTCAAATATTCCTCGATTTCCATTCTCTATTTCCACACTGTTATTACCTGCGCTTCATAAATTATTCATGGATTCATTCAACCAACAAGTAAACTTGCATATGGTCGTTTCGCTTTGTCTTTTCCATCCTAAATAGACAGCCATAGTTTTCTTCCAGTTGGGAGCAAATATAACCCATACAAATACCACCACATCCACACTAACCAAGTAAAAATGACATTTTATATTGTGCAACCACAACCACACAACAAAAAAGCTACTTGTTACGTTGAAGGGTGGCTCCCTCCCTCCTATTTAGAAATTCAGGCAAGGCTGATGCTACCATTATATTATTACCACGCAATATCAAATAACATGATAAGAACGTACGTCAACATATTCAACATCAACCTTCCATTTTCCCTTTCCTAACTCAGAAAGCGAAGCAACAGGACATGACAGACTATAATTTTTTAAATTGTCTCCGTAACATAATTTCCTTAATGCGAGCTGGAACTCCTATCCAACTCGCGAATGATTAATTCTCAAAATTTTCCGTTGTCAGAACAGAAACCCAGGCATACTTCCAAATACTGTAATACAATATACAATCAGCCTAAAAATCGTAATATAATACATACAAAAATTATAGCGTATCATCATCATTATGAAAAATGTACATCATTACATTCCGTGATGGAATATAATTGGCTTCTGCCACGCTGCTTTAGCTTTAGTTATCTAATGATGCCACGTGCCGTTAGAGAAGATGCGGATGGAGTGAAATTATGTAAAATACTTCTTCTTGCCCTTTCACCTATTATTATTTGAGAAGAAAGTTTCATGAGCTCAACTTTCATTCGAAAATAATACGGAACCACAGCATTACAGACCGGAAAATGATTATCCTGAGCATCGGGATCGAAACGGCGTTCTGTTGTAGTCATGCAGAAACGGAAGCAGGCATGCAAGCGAACAATTGAGCAATGCAATAAAGAACTACAGAGAGAGAACTGCTCGCAAATTCCAATCCACTGCATATTGCAGTAGGAAGCCTCTTTCAAAAAGCCATTGCCAAGAGCTTTTTTATACTTTACATGACATTCTTTGGCCAGCTGCTGTAGTAGAGAAAGCTTTGCGTATAGTTCCAGAAAGACGAAATAGAATAAGAAACTGGAGTCAGCGAAAGAAAGAACCCACATGGTAATAGGATCCTAAGGTTCTCCGAACATACCGAAACTACCCGTCATCTCACCGAATGAGTTGAGTTGAGAGCTCTGAATTTTATTCATAGTTTTCCTCTCATAATACATATTAGATGGAGAGCATGCATGCACACGTTTTCAAGTAGGCATGTTTTCCTTCTACATCATATCATATTCTATTCTATACATATATAGTTTAGTGCAAATTATTTTGCGTTTCACAACTAGACAAACTTATACAAATTTAACAAGAAGTACACATGTAACTCGAGTTCTGTGTCAAACACAATGAGTATCGCGATCCCGATCGTATGTAAGGAGAGAGGGAGCGAGCTATATTAAGCCATTGTGCTATTTCTATTGTGTCCTGAAATTACATTCCAAACAACAATACTACTTACAACTCTGAGCAACCGGAGGATGCAAACAAGCAATGAAAAGCATCTTCCAAAACGGAAACGGAGACAGCAGTGTACAAAAGAGCTGTGCTCTTCCCCGGAACCCACTGGTAGGTGTTCCTCTCTCTCATTCCCGTTGCGAAATCATTATAACTAATTATAATGGGGAAGAGGCATATGTTTTCTTGCAAAAATATCCACTCTATATTCATTACTCCGACTCATAAAATGGGGGATTTATGAGGGAAGGGAACAACTCGGGGAATGTGAAAGCAAAAATGAGCAAGTGAAACCTTAAAAAGTAGGAGACCCCAGTGCAAAAACTTTTTTTCTTTGTCGTTAACTTCATTTAATAGCATTAGAGAAACCGTATACTCATGAATTACACGTTGAGAGTAGAGCCCGTAGGCACTCGAGAGAAAAAAGTAGCGCGTTGTTGTGAAAGTATTTACGTATTTCTATAAGATTTTTTTTCCAAGGATTTACCTACACAAGTATCATCACATCCTGTGAACGATTCACAGCTTTTTTCCTATTTTTACACTCCAAAAAAGGTGAAAGTGGTGTATGTTGAATGCCGATAAATTTCCCTTGCAATGCCAAAATAATTCTCAAGTCGGTTGCAAATAATAAGGTAACATCAACTATCAACACACAATAAAATAGAAAAAACACGGAGAAAAAACGAGCTTAGGAGTCAACAGCTACTGAGAGTGTGTGTGAGAAGAAGCGAAGGAGACAAGACATAGACAAAATCAGACCGTGTAGTAATTTCACGGCGAAATTGAGTCACTCACTCTGACTTTCTCTTTTGGTTTTTTGTGCATGCTCAAAATGTATGTACATAATGTATTCATTCCTTCGTTTCGCCTGTAGCTACCACCACCGAGTCGAGTGAAGGAGAAGTAGCGCATCATCATATTATTATCATCGTCACCATGTCCCTGGCTTTGGCTTTGCACTACATTCTCATCGACTGGGTGGTTTGGTTTGGTTTTCGTTTGTGAGCTTTGTTCCTCCGCTCAAACTTATAGTGTTTTAAAGTTGTCTACATGTTTACAGCCCAACTACAAGAGGAGACCAGTGTGCCACTGCGTTTTATTAGTTTTCAGTAAGGAGGCAAAGTACTTTCACTTCACACAAGAACTGTGCCAGTAGAATCCTACTACTAGTGTGTGTATCTAGTTCTCCTATGCTTTGATTCCCACCGTATCCGTGTCCCTTCCATTTTTTCCCTTTCTCCTTTTGATATCCTCATTTTCTCGAGTATATAGCTCCACTTCAATAATATTAATGGGCTTCAGTTCTCCCTCAGATTTCGAGAGAAGACCCAGCAAAACCAGCAACAGTAGGAGCTTACAGCCTTTCCATACATTTCCATTATTTTCCAGCATTCTGCTTTCACCTGCGGGAGCAGCAGCAACAGCAGCTGTGTATTAAGTGTTCGTTTTTGTGCTCCGTTTAAAGCTGTTGCCGACAACAAGTTTTCAACACTCATTAGAGTTGCCATCTTTCCCCATTTCCGCTTCCACAAACTGTCCTCTCATATTGAAACTTATTGGGGGGTCTAATCGCTTCTGAGTAGTGTGTAATTTAGGTGGTTTCCAGGTGCTATACTTTACTAAACTTGTGGCAGACTAGGCTCGGCTCCAGAGATTTATAGGTAATCTCTGCTGCTTTCTCTGATTTTCTGGAAAACAAGGGAAGATTGAGCAGCGAGGCGAAAGGTAAGGAATATATAATCCGTCCATGTTTACTCAACAAGATGATGAATAAATTATTAAGAAACCTTGTCTACCACACCAGCTTATACACATCTTTTCACGTAAATAATGTGAATGCCCTTCGTTTACCTGAAGACAAACATATTTTGTATGCAGTGCATTGGTTGTGGTTGCACACGCAATTTGTATACTGGAGAATATTCGTTGCTAAACGGGCGATCAATATTATTTTCTCTGGTGGAAAATAGAAGGGTTCTCTGGTAGTTAGGTCTTCTCATACGTAAAACATGGGGGAAGAAAGGTGGCATATATTTGTAACAAAATGCCAACAGGTGGACAAACAATTTTTTCATTAGGGTTCTTTGGGCACAGGTTCATCCTCACCTCACGATTTTGCCCCATGTGCTTTTCCATTATAAGTAAATTTCATGGCTCAGCTCCCATTTTAATTAATCCTGGGTTTGCAGAGCAAAAACAAAAGGCTATTAAAAAGGCTTTGAATGGAACGCTTCTCGAAAGCCGTCCCAATTACATTCCTGGCTAAAATGACATTTTTCAGGTTTAACCTAATCCGAGCTTCAGGAAATGCGGATTGAAGTCAGAGCTGAATGAAAATAGACAGCAAACATAGCACTTAGGTAATCTCTCTTCTTTTTATGTACTAAATTTTACTAATGCAAAATGACATGCACTTTTGTGTGTTTCAAGGGCAGCTTTAATGTTTTAAAACGACTTTCCCCGTCCTTTGTCGTTGGATTTCATTTATTACTCTGAATTATTCTGTTTGTCTATAAAAGTTGTCGTGTATCCATTTAACTTTCACTTTTTCCCCGTACGAAATGAGGTGGGCTTGAGCAATTCTAAATAATTAATACCACTCACAACTCAACACCTGTCTTGATGACAAACCTCAACATATCATCATCATTTACATTGCTCCATATTAATTTACATCCCTTTAGAGCGACAGCTAACAACTCCAGATATTCCCATCCTTGTTTGAGCTTGACATTATACAATATGCAAACAAGACGAGCTCAGATATTAATCGTGGGGACTTGAGGCTCACAAGGCTTAGAATAAATTAATGGTTTTACATCTCAACGTCAGCTTTTCTAGCCTAGCCACCCACGCAAATCCCTTTTGCCACGTCAGAATTTGACTACCTTTTACAGACACAGACATGCTTAATGTCAGTTTCAGCCCAAGCTAGCCTGCTGCGTCTTTCATCTTGAGACTTTCCATTCACCACCACAAACCATTCTTATGAAACAGTTATTCTGCCAAGTTGCACAAGTGTGTGGCATTAGCCATAAAGATGTAGGCGTGTGCGTGATTTTCCCAAGAACTTGTAGCATTATTCCAATTCCTCATAAACACTGGCTCAGTCAGTAATATTCTTTTCTGTTAAAATGCCACATAATATAATACAGTCCATGATCAAAAGACGCTAATCTCCCTGTTTCCAACTCCACTCATCCAACACTTAAAGGATGCATCCTTCAAATGTGTTCATACCCGTGCCAGCCTTTCCAGTATCACTTTGAACTTTCCCCTTTTTGTGTAAATTCACAGAAGAGCGGAGGAGAAAGCAGTGAGAAAATTCAAACAGCTGGCGTATTCCCCAATTTGGCCGAGGCATCCACTCTGTCATATGGAACACAACTAACTACACAACAAGAAGAACATCTTATTCTGTCATCCGTCCCTTGGGGAACCTATCCTCCGATCTACTACTGCCTACTATACTATTCCTTCTAATGTAATGTAGAGCTCCAGCCACTCTAGCTCTTCCAATTTCCTATGAATTCGATTTTCGAGTAAAGGCCACTGAAGGGAAACGACATATCACATCAGCATCCCCATCACCTCATTTTATACGTAAAAGGAAAAGTAACCAAACTTAGTGCTCGCTACTCGCTTTTCACCAAATCCACCAAAGTGTCATCAGAGGAGCTTTTACCACAAAAAAGGTAAAACATCATCATCATCATCACCGCTAGCACCACCGAACCATATAAGTTAATAGAATAGTCATCATCATTCCATTTTCGGATGTCAGCTTTCCTAAGCTGAGCTGAAGTGAAACAAGTTTTCCATTTCTTGAGCACGCAACATGGAGAAATTGTATCGGAATCAGAATAAGCAACAGGACTCCCAAACTACGTCAACATGCCCCAAAGGGATTTACTTTCCTAATACCGATCTGAGCGTCTGGTTGAGGACATGTAATAAGGAGGTGGAGAGACCGATACCCGGACAAATTACTTTTGGTAAGACGAGAACACTCGCTCGTTGACAACCTTGTTTTTTCTTAAGCTTTTAATGGTAAACCGGACGTCAATATTTCAGAGGCTTTTGCTGAGAAAATTGTACAAGGTCATTTTTGCCACTTTTGTCGCTTTCAAGTCAATTTCAAACAAAATTTGCAATATTTTTCTCCATTAAAAAAATTGATTCAAAGTGCCAAAAGTACATAACAAACTCGTTCAGTAAAAGCAATTTGAGCCCATGTAAAACTGTTGTAGATTGAATGAAACTTACATTTTAGATATTATGCAGCGAAGCCTAAGCAGTACATTAATAACAATCAATGTCAATTTAGGAGTCTCTTCCAGCATACAAACAACATGAAAGTTGTTTTCAGAGACTTTTTCCAACTCTTCTTGACTGTGAAATCCCTCTGCTCCCATCCTTTTAATACAATCATATCTTTCCTTTCTCACCCAGCCGCGCGTCCAAAAACTAAGCCCTTTTTCTTTCCAGTTCATAAAGAACTGTGATCCCTTCAGAGTTGGATAAATCCCAGAGAGAGAGAGAGAGAGAGAAAGCCTCACAGTTTGTGTTTTGTAATATCTCTTTTTTATTCCCCATTTCGGATTTCCTCCACGTCAAATTCAAGCACGAATGGCTACACGTATCTTCATAAAAAAGGTTTAGGACCTAGCCTACCCTGAAGAATATTGTATCTCAATATCTCGGCATCAAAACAATGCTGCTCCGCTGTTGCGGATTAGGGATACAGTCCTGCATTCCAGCTTTTTCTTTCCTGGTTGTTGTGATGCATGTCCTGCAACTCGGAATTTATGGAGATGGCTATTGGCTAAACCTCCTTAATTTAATTTATGACCTTCTTGTTTCGATTCTTCCCCTTTCTCAATCTTGGAATGGGAAAGAATACTTTGTAAGGATTCTTATACTATTTTTCTATACAAAAATAAAACAGGTAAAATCCCTCCATGGCTAAGCGGCAGCCTAATTCGCAACGGTCCTGGCGGAGTGGATGCATACGGGCCAGGAACGTGTCGTCATTTATTCGACGGACCTGGACTTTTGCACAAGTATCAGATAGAAAACGGCAAGGTCAGCTATTCATCACGGTTCATCCGCGGAAAGTCTTTCAGACGAAATATGGCAGCTAAGCGGCTTGTTCTCAGCGAATTTGGAACTTTCGCCACTCCCGACCCATGCCAAACCATATTTTCTAGGTAATAAATAAATCTATACGCTTATAAATGATAATATAATTTAGCTCGACCAGGACAGCACGCTAAGCTCTACATGGGTGAAATAAATAAACAACGCATCATATCATGCTAACTTTCTATTGCTTCAGCTGAATAGGTCAATATTTATGAGCCAAATGATGAGTGACACAAAGCTCACATAGCGCATTAATTGAATATGTTATCAACTATCACGAATCCATTCGTATTTTGTCCTTTTCCCATTTATATTACAGGAGACAATTCACGTAGTTCATATAAAGATCATAAAACCTCCAAGAACTCAATAGGGAGAATCCATTGCATTCTAGAATTCGAATGACTTTATTGTATACTCTTTAAATGAGAATAGTACACGCGTTCCACACAAAAAAGTATGTCAGATTCAGCCTTGAAATAAAGCCGTATCGTATACGCTGTCCCGCTGTCTCCTCAAATAGCTGTTAAAACTCCTTTCACTCGCTCGTTGTGAAACGTGTCCGAAAACATAAATAGGCTCATTATACCCAAATATATATCTCTCTCTTTGAGAACAACTGGTAGACCCAAGTTTTGCTAGCTTCCTTAAAAATCGATCGCTCAAACTCAAAACCAACAGATGTTCTGGAGTACTGAACTATTCAACAAATGAGTTTTAGGCCGTTCCCTTATTCATAGCGGTATGGCTAGCTAACAGATAACAGACTTTCTTCATTTTTATAACGCGCTGTAGGCAGCAAACAACAATAAAAGTGGCTGACTGAGTGACAGCAACTTTTCATGAGAAAAGAAAGGAGATTTTCGTGTTACTTCTGTTTTTTTTGTTGCACTGTCGGCTGTCAGTATATGGTTGCCTTATCAAGTTCTTTAATTTGATGTTATCTTACTCCTGCTGTAAAAAATATATGTATTTAACGCCACCTACTTGCATCAGCATTGCGAAATAATAATATTAAATGAACAGGACAGTCTTTTTTATTACACACGTATTATTCTCTCTTCTTCGATTCCACAGGATTGCCGCAGTATTTCTCAACCCGCTTGAGTCAACGTTGACGGACACGGCAAATATTAGCATTCACCCGTTTGGCGATGAGGTCTACTCCCTTGCAGAAACGCCCTTTGCCCACAGGATCAACTTGGAAAACTTGGAAACACTTAGCACGGTACACTAGTTTCTTTTTTCAGAGAAAAAAATTAAGATGTATGACGTAGACTCCTTGAGCTTTCACTTTCCCATGGGGGAAACGGCAGCAGTTAAAGCTGCATAAACGACAGGGGATAATGAAAAACTCGCACTTTTCGTGCTAAAAAAATGAAGTGGTGGTGGAAGGCGGAAGGAAATGGGTGTTTCCTGAAACAAATGAACCCCAATTCTTCAACCTCATAAAGCACTCTGTTCATTATGGTGTCTATTAAATCAACTTCTTATTCGAGTTTCTTGTGGCCATCAAATATTCACCTAAACTTTAACATTTCATACAGGTTTTTTTATTACAGTAAAAACTGTAAAGCTCAAATGTGGCAGTGCCAGGTATCAAGTTATGTTATTTTGAGAAGAGATATATGGGTGTATTACCCCTGAAAAAAGCAACAAGATCACTTTTATACGTCACGTAACGTTATCACAGGGGAATACGATAATACGTTTATTTATTCATTCCCAACTTTCTGTCTACCTTTTTCATCTTGAGACGTAAGCTCTCACAGAAAATGAAAAAATGTCAGATCCTAAAAGAAAATCTCCCTAAGCATATAAAACTACTTGCTTATCCTATTTTGAATCCATCTCATCTCATCTTATCTCTTATTTGGCAGATTGATGTTCATAACGAGCTCGGCCTAATCCATCACACGTCTCACCCCCACATCTGCGGCAACAAGGCGTACAACATTGGGCAAAAGCTGGGCCTTTGGCTCGGCCCCCATTATGTTATTGCGGAAATGGACTGCAGTGAATCAAAATCTAACACGACTCCGAAAACCGGTACTCCTCACACTAAAACAACAGGAGATACTAGCGGAGGCGCAAGGGAGCGGAAAGATGGTGAAATGTTGAACAAAACCAATGATAACAACAATAAAGGAGCAGCTGGTTCATCATCATCTACTGCCAATAATAAATCAAGAGCAGGAGGGGGAGAACAGGCTGGCTGGTCTCCTTGGTCAACTGCCAAAATATTGGCTACCATCCCATCCCGATGGCCCCTCAGCATTTGCTATATGCACTCGTTTGCCATCACTCAAAACTATTTTGTTCTTATTGAGCAACCCCTCTCTATCTTCCTGCCGACAGTGCCGATAAACCAGCTTTGCGGAGAGAAGCCAATTGCGAGTTGTCTTCGATATTATCCTGAGGAGGACACGCTATTTCACGTGATAAGTCGACACCCCACCAAATCCGGGGGGAATAATAAGGGTCGCCGAGTGTTTCGGGCACCGAGCTTCTTCTTTCTCCACACAATTAATGGGTTTGAGATGAGGGATGGGGATAGTGATGATACCTTCATTATTGTGGATATTTGCTGCTACGATGATCCCGCAATGATTGATTGTATGTATGTGGATGCTTTGAAGGTGGGCGAAATCGAGTATTAATGATATAAGAGTTTCATTCATCATGTTGGAAAGTTATATGAATATAATACTCGTTCTATCTTCGTAACAGAATGCTCACGCCAATCCAGACTATGCCAAAATGTTTCGCGGCCGACCCAAACGATTCTTACTGAAATTTTCCGACTTTGAAAAAGCTCCGCATGGAACTCATCCATTAGCCGAGTCCGAGATGATTGTTAATATTGGATGTGAAACACCGAGAATTAATTATGAGCTGTTTGATGGGAAACCGTATAACTATTTCTATGCAATTTCCTCAGATGTGGATGCTGACAACCCAGGAATGGTAAAAGAAATATTCTAAACAAATATTTTAGAGTAGTACAGCATGGTTTTTACAGCTTGCTATTCCAATTACTTGGCAGCTTATCAAAGTGGATGTCCTAAAAAAGACTTATGACACGTGGATGGAATCAAATGCTTATCCAAGCGAGCCGATTTTCGTGCCAAGACCTAATTCACAGGTGCGTTGAAAAAAAAACTATCTTGATTTTTTCTATACATAAAAAATATTTACTACTTTTCTACTTTTTTTCCAGAGAGAAGATGACGGAGTAGTTTTATCGACCCTGTTGTACGGCGGAGAAGATACAGCCGGACCGAACAGAACAAGCCTGCTAATTCTCAATGCCCAAACGTGGGATGCGATGGCAAAAATTGATATGTTTTGTGAAACAGCCATTCCAAAATGCTTACACGGTTGGTTCTTTCCTGACTCTGATATGATCAGTGTTGGAAACTACTCCAGTGCGGAAAGCTACCGGGAAGGGTTTGCCAGCAGAAGAACATCCAGTTTGAGTATGAGATCGGGAAGATATTAATAACTTAATTGTAACTGTTTAGACATAATACGCACGATGATGATTTACCTGTTGATTGGTTCCTACAAAATTGAATTGATGTGATTTTCTGTACCAACGTAATATTTTAATGATTGTACCTGCTTTACTTCATCCTCTGATTAACGCTTTCAACCTCTGTACCAAACCTACATACGAGTTTCTTCCTTGACTTTCTTCTCACTTCATGATTTTCCACAGCATGAATGACCTTGAGATGAGCTTTTTAAGTACTTCATATTCATAACTCCATCAACCAATGATCTTACACTTGAGACCACATTGAAATAAGTTATGTACACCCTGATATGTCTTGTGTATTTGTATTCATATGTTAAAATCACATCCTTCCTCAAAGAGCAAGACACAAACAATGTTGAGCTTTTGCAACGGAAGTTTCCTATATATGCGTAGTTGAGTTTGATACAAAATTTATTTAGCTCTCCTTCCATTTCTCACTAAAATACCAGTTAAGTTAAGATAATCCTTTTGTACCAGAGTAACTGCAACGTGAACTGACTGTATACGACTGATTATCGGGATATTTTAGTTAGCAGGATTACAGATTATACTTGTAGCTATCGTTGTCTATATATTATTAAGGAATCATTTAGGGATAAATCACAAGCAAATTAATTCATTATGTATTGCAATTTAATGCAGCAATTACACAGCTTCAGATATGGATACATAAATTATTTTAGGAATACTTGCAGCAAAATGTTTTTCCAGAAAATTGTTTTAAATGTGACACCTAAACTCCTGCATCTGATTCCGTAGCATAATAATAATTTAACTTTTCAGTAGATAGTTCCGGAATCCCTAGTTTGAGTGAATGAAATGGATGTATATCATGCTACTTATCGTTAGTTGAACGAAATACAGATGCAATGCATCCAAACTATATATTGCTGGCAAATTACAAAAGAAATTATTGTTATATATTGGATGTGTCGACGTAACAGAATTTGATGTATTGTACAAGCCCTACCTTAAGATGCATATAAAAAGAGTATTAAAGTACTGAAAGCATTCAGTGAACGTTATTTATATTACTATAAAGAATAGAATAGACTGTACATAGTCAGTAGCCAAAATTAAATATGTCAGTTGTTAGGATTTAGATTTAGAGTAGGAATAGAATGTAAGGTTTTAAGTGTAAAAATGTTCATCTTATTATTACTAGTTAGTGTCTGTCATTCCTTTAAATAAAAGTACACAACGAGAATTGGCAATGAATATATATGGAGGTATTGCAACAACCAAAATTCTACATAATTATTTTGCATGTAATGATTTTTTTCACCCACTTCAGTTTCATATATAAAACGAACGTGAACGTAAAACGTCTTGCAAATTCTTGCCAAATAACAAAAATGTTTTCCTATTTCCATTCTGCTGATTTTACTCCAAATTATTCAAAAGCTAAGTTTCCTTATAATAACATCCTGGATTATGATGCAGATGAACCCAAACTCAAGAGTTTTCCACTTCCACCATGCGATATTCAGTGTTTAACCAATATTTTCATTTAAATCATAGTCATTCATTGAAATGTTTGAATGAATGAAGCAAAAATTAACATGACATGACGATCATATCTCGTGTTTTAATGGCAATGCACATGCATATTTATTGCATTTTTGTAATGCAAAATGTACCTTGCAAACACATTTGACGTTTAGTAGCCTTCTCATTCATGCATTACGGTATAACGATACCGGTACTTGTATACACATTGTGGCAGTGACAAATTGAGTTGAAATGAGAACAATATTAGCAATACACAGATACAATACAAATACCATCATGAGAGTCATCATTTTATACTTAACTGCAATGGTTTAGCAATCATTCCCGTATGCTCGTAATATCAACATGAAATTTCTTTTAAGTAACTTAGACGGTTTAAAAATATATCGATACAGTTTATTTAATAACGTTAATAAGTAGATAAAAAATTGCCTTCTTAATTACTATCCTGAACCAAGATTAGGGTCTACGTTTTCATTTTACTTACCGAATTTGGAATTAACAAATACTTCCAGGTGAGTTTATCCAAACAATAACTTGTAACAAAATATCAC
>JAQGAP010000730.1:0-27833 GCA_034697805.1 Orchesella bifasciata
TCCACTCAAAAATATTGCGTAGTTTTGACGCTACAGCCAAACAAACGCAGGCCGGCTAACGCGTAGCACATCCTTATATCAGTTTTCCAATGTCAGTGAATGCCAAACAAAATATGCAAATAAAATATCACATTCAAATAAAAATACTAGACTAAACAAAGAACCTACTTACTAGAAGAGCTTTTCGTAAGGTAAGAGATGGGAGACGGTTGTGATTCGGCTAGGTACAAATAGATAACCTTATTTCGTTAACTACTATTGGTTTGTAAAACTTGACTAAATGAAGCAAGCAGTTCCTAGTATAGATCCACCACGCTACTGATTTCTGAAACTTTAATTTTAACTTTTCCCCATTATAGATTACAGATACGGCCCTCGCGCTACCAGGGTAGGCAAATGTTTAAACATATTATGGATAAATGAAATGGATAAAACATATTATTTTCTCCATGTAGAAGTTATGGATATATGGAAAAATGTTTATATGAAATTGCGACCCCAAAACTGAGTCATGTAGCCTTAATTTCATTGAAATAGTAAGTAATCAGATTTTAGAAAGTAAAAATAACCCTTATTTATCAAAAAATAGACACTGTAACGAGCCTTTTTGACTAGTACGGCATTTAGGATCTCCCAATGCCGATAGATATTTCAACAAAACACTAATTTGGGCTAAAATTGAATATGAATTATGTCTAAGGAATAATTATATGTAAAATTATCTTACTACGTAAAACGATTCATGTTTTAAAATGTTGAATTATATTATTACTTCAAAACATAAATCACTATAAACAATAATGCTCAAATGAAGTAGCGAGAGTACGAGAACGACAGAATTTCTTTGATAGGAATACCTTTCGATAGAATACCTTTGATTTTGGAATGAACTAAGAAATTCGATTTTACTGTACTAGAATTTGGATTAAAAGTCGAACGTTCCAAATTACAAGATAAAGTAATAGCCCATTTACTGTTTGAAAAATTTTCTTGAGGGCAAAATTTCATAAAGTGCTAGTACCCTAGAGTGCATATTGTTTGGAGTGCTAGAATAGCCGCGTGCATGATGTATGGAGTGCATATGTACTTACGTGCATAGTGCATGGAGTGCAAGAACGCTCGCGTGCAAAGAGCCTCGCGTGCAAAAGCCCTGTAACGGTCGTTTATCCATAATATGTTTAAACATTTGCCTACCGTGATTCCTCAGTACAAAACCGAGAATAAAAACGTTTTGTACTGACTTATAAAGATGGTCATTAACGGATTGTGACATTTGCGGCTGTAAACTTCATCCAAATAGTCGCAGAGGAGGTTAATCAGAGGGCGAACATCTATGTTTCAGTTACTCTTTTTTTCTCCGATTCGAATACAAATCACCACCACGAGAAGTCGAAGGAGTTACTGGCTAAAAGTTTGAAAGAAGACCAAGTTGCACCCAATCTGAACAAATACGTATGCAAAATTGCTAGCGTACTACGAATATAAAACGATTTTAATGTGTCATGTGAAGACGATTGTCAGCATCCCAACTTGGTACGGGTGGCCGAAGTATTCTGTAAATATTCTGGGGGGGGGGATATCGAACATGAAGGAGCACAAGAAAATCTGAAGAAAACGAGTAGGAGGATCCAGCATAAAGGTCATGAAGACCAAGCCCGATGATGAGAACGTGAACGCAGCAACTTCAACCTACAGGTGGAAACGATCAGTGATAATAAGCGATTGGAGATGGTGAGTAACGTAATGATAATGCCGTTGACTCGTTGTCTACGACATTTAGACAAGACAGTCGAGACAAAATCTCTCTATTTTCAATTGCGACGTGTTTTTTGTCTATTTTAAATCATTGAGTATGGTCCATTGCATGTATATATCTCTCCACATTATGAGCCTAAACCTGACTACGACCGGATGGGATGTCTCGAACAATTTTCGACCAGAAACAGCGTACACCAAACTAGTATTTACAATGTTGAAAGGAAAGGCTGTCGAAATCATATTTTGCCCAAAAATCTACTCAAATTCATACATTTGGTAGCAACTACAAAGCTAAAAAGCATAATATACGTAATGGTAGCATGGGGCATGTAAAGTACGCCAAATGTAGTAAACTTATAATGCGCCCGCAATTAGCATAGTCAGGTTATCAGCAGTAAGTAGCAGCACATTTTTCCGAGAAATATTATCTGGATATATGTATTTTTGACCGGTTTTTAATTTCTTTAAGAAGTTATGATACAAGCAGTAAAAAGTAGACTATCATAAGCATTTTAGAACGCGGTCAATAACTTTATTAGACATAATCCAGAATAATAGAAAGAGCACATAGGAGACAGCGCATTGAAAGTTTTATCGATCAATCAGTTGATCCTGGACACTCCCTGTCCTGTCTAGACAATATCTTTCAGCCAAAAAAAATTACACGATACTTTTTAAGCGCCACGCGTTACGATCTTACCAACGTTAGCTTACCGAACAATATTTCATACCTGGTTTTTCTAGCGTAATATTTCGCGTGCACTCCCGTGTTTAGCCTTGTTCTAAATTCTATTTAAACGTTACGTCTTTCTACTAGTATTGTGGTATTAAAACTGCTTTTAGCTTACACGGACTCTGTCCTGTAGTTCAAATTTTAATTAAAAGCAAGCATCTGGTAATTAAAATCTGTTGGAAAGCCAACTCAGTCGACTTGAAAACTTACTAAACTACTGACGTTTAGGTCATTACACTTGTCTATACATTCTAATAAGACTTGGTCTTGGCTTTCCGAAACTCTGTTTGATTCAGCTAGCCCATGACACGCCGTTATTCCATTTTCTTTTTGTCGAAATCTTAACGAAAATGAAATGAAAACTTCAAATTAAACTAAATTAAATTCAAAACGGATGAATACTTTGTTTCACTTTAAAATAGGACAGATGTGGTTTTGGACACAAATCGATTAGTTAAAGTATCGTCACATTTCCAGTGATACAGTAATTTATTCTGGTCAAGACTCACAAATTTTAAACGGACATCTAATCTTCACAAAATAAAATCCCGTTAGAGAGACCCAATTCAAAATGGATAAGAAAGTGCGACAATACTCGGTCTAAGGCAGGCTAGAAATGACTGTTTATAAAAAACAGTCAAGTCGACAGATTTTCAAGCAACATCTACTGTGCTGGGCTACTGAACCCAGTACTTTGCAGGAAAACCATGTATTTTATTCCCAAGTTGCGCTTTTGTTTCAATGCGTACTCATGCTGGTTAAAAAAATGGATAAAAGTTAGTACCGCTAGTGATGCTGTTTGTTTGTAGTTTCAAAGAAAAGCTGGTTTTCTAATGCTCTAATAGTGAGATAAAAAACAATTAACGAAGTGATGCCAAATTTGTAAATTGTTTATTTGTAATGAACATAATCAATGTCTGTTAGCAAAGAAGATATTTAGCTTTAGTCTGGCTATACTTGTTGATAATATACATGTAAAGTTTGTACAGCATTTAGAGTATATATACGTAGCTAAATTGATCGATTGACTGCACCAAATTTGCTAATAATCTCTGCTTTGTCAAACGATGAAGCAACAACTAATTTTATAAATGGAGAGTACATAGTTTACACCGGCCGTATATTTTATTGTTATACATATTAATGTTTAGGAAATTAGATTCTAATATTCGCTTCTCTTTACAACATCTATAACAAGGGCTGAACCCATCTTTAACACGATTTACTTTCCGCAAAATATCACGCCGATCATTACGCGAGTTACAATAGATCCACAGGCGTATTTTTGATTACAATTGTATTCATTTATTGTTTTGTACTACAATAGTATTTAAATATTAGATCAACTAAACTAACTAAAATACAGATACAAACTACACTACAAGAATTTCAAGTAACACAGGTAATTTTAGGCTTCTGCAAAACTACCAAAGGTTGCAAGCAAAAAGTGGATGCCACGTAACCTGGTTGTATTTTAGTTTAGTACATACTCATTCCAGAAATACATTACAAGAAGACATAAATTACTTTAAAAGTACCAAATTGAGCCGAGGGTTTGGGAAGAATTTCACGAGTTCTAGTTACATCTTTTGTAAAATCGTGTTCTATTTGAATGGAAATACAGCGGCTCATTTTCAAAAGTATTTTTTAAACAAGAACAAAGTGTGTTGTGAAACCAAGTAGAACTCATTTTAAATCTACATTGCTGAAGCAGAAACTTGACACCAAGTCACCATCAAAATGATATTTATTTATTAAGTCTATTTATGCTTGTACTACTGTACATTAAAACTACTTGCAGAAGTACTGAAGGACACAACAACACTGAAGAGTATGAACTTATGATTAGTGAGCTTGAAGACTTGGAGAATGTGCAGGACTACTACCGAGAACGGGATTCTTTGGACTCAGATTACCAACCGCAGATAGCTGCAGTTTATGATGAATTTCCACAAATTATAAACCTAAACGAAATTCTCGACAGTTTTATCAATTTCAACTGTTTCACCACAATAAATAATTTCCGCAACGTGGACTTATTTTCTCCAAATAGTCCAGTATATATTCGATTTCCGGAATTATCGGCGGAGCAAAAAGTTTTGGGTGTAAGTATCCCTATTTGGTTAGGAAAGGATATCTACTCTGAAAAAGAGGATATAACTCCTTGCGATGATAGGCGTTTCTACAATTATACTCCTGGAGGTTTGGAAAAGTTTGCAGACGACCTTTTTTCAACCAGCTTCTGTTTACAACTGATCTTATTTGAATACTCTGCGAAATCGAGTCCTTGGCAATGCCAAATTGAAATAAGCCTCTATCCACCCAATTTACATGACAAAGAACACAAGTTTCCGGATCCATTTCAGCGAGATGTCGATAGGACGTTTGAGTTGCTTATAGATGAGAATGATTACTTCCGTTCGTTAATTTATTACCAGAATCCGTTGATAAAAATGTTTGTGAGCCATGCCTCACTTCAATTCATTAACGTTAAGTTGCTCCATAGTTGGATAAAGTACTCGGCAGACTTAGGCCGCCTTAATCAACAGATGCCAATGAACCTAATATATTTGTGGGCAATCGTATCCTCAACAGGAACAAGCTTGCAAGGTCACCCTGTCGGTGCTATTTATGCAATGAATGCAATTAAGTTTAGTCAGAATTTCTATGATAAGTCGTGGGAAGATGGGGTCCAATACCCCAATGTTTATTTGGAAAGAGTGCCGATCAATAGTGCTTTAGAAGAATTAGCTAGACTTGCACACCCGAGCGCGAAAGAAGCTATATATTGGGACATTACATTCCCCATAGAAGACAGTAAAGGGAGTGCATCAGCAACCTATCAACTGTCACTTTGCCAAAATTTTCTCACTAGAAACTCTCTACTTGAACTGGGAGTTGAGTCAACATTCGTCAAACTAGCTCGCGCATTTGCTCATGTGTGGTTATCTGTAATGGGAAATGCAACTCACTACAGCGGTGACAGCTCGACTGAGTGTAATATTCAAACTAAAAGGCGAACGTCTGCTGTACCGTATTATTTAAATCGTCAAGCTACTCTCTTTCTGAGAGAGGAAGTGGTAGTAAGTTATTTGCCGCTTGGAAGAGCTCTCAATATACCGAATAAGTTGTGGGAACTCAAATTTGTTAGTTGTGGAAGACGGAAATTAGAATCCATGGCGTTTACAGAGCTGGTAAACGTTTACGATGGGTTTGTTTGGCTGTTTGCGGGAATATCAGTGTTAGTTCTGATGCCGGCTTTGGAGCAACTTGTTAAATCCTCAAATAATACGGACGGCCACTCATTGGGGTTTTTAAGACACTGGCTTTCCATTTGGAAGGTGTTCGTTGAGCAAGGGGATCCGTTTCCAGAGTTGTTAATGAAACGTATTCGAATAAGACCAGTTGCAGCATCGTTTCTGCTAGCAGCAATTGTGTTGAGCAACGCGTACAAAAATAATAACGTCTACAACATGATTGCTCCTAGGAAACTTGTTCCGTACAAATATTTTAGTGAGCTTCTTCAAGACAATTTTACTGTGCACGTGAGATCAACCCAGTTAGCTCTAAGTTGGGGTATCCTAACAATTCCGGATTCATCAAGCATAATTAAAGTTGGAAATCATTTTATTATGACGCCCATGCTCCAAACTAGGGTCAAATCGGAAATCAAGACTTTACAAGCGCTATTTTGGGTTGAAAACCTGCTTCTACCGGCTACCAAGAGTTACAATGCATCCGTTGAAACAAATAATATTATAGGTAATACTGCGCTACATCCCGGAATTATGCCTCTGTTGAAAGGTTTGTTTGATGAACTTTGGAAAATTCGACCAGTTCCATTAACGTCATCTACTAACCCAAAGTTAGTTGAGAAAATGCAGGAAATATTTGAAATGAGTGAAACCTATCTCTTGAATGAATTTATGGAGCAGTGCAACAGAACGGCGTTGGTACTTCCGCATTACCTCTGCAAAAAACATGCACAACGACTTCGCCGTTTGGGATACCAAAATGTTTATGTAAGCGAAGAATCCTTTAACAAACCTTCACATTATGCGTTCACTTTGAAAGGAATAATTCCACCGTTTGTGATAAAACGATTGAGTGCAATTACAAACGCCGGAATTTGGGAATGGTGGACTAGGGTTGTTCAAGGGAACGCTGGTGATGAACCAAATGACGGAGGTGGGAAGCCACTAGTAGGAAAGCCTAATTTGGAAGAAGGAAATGTTCTCGTTATATTTTCTCTTCTTTTCATTAGTCAAACGTTGGCAATTTTTGGTTTCCTCTGTGAAGAAATTTTATTTTTAAGGAGGCTAATCGTGCAGACTTTCGTGGAAAAATGTTTTCTAAGCGGAGACGGGGAGGTTGAGAAGTACTTAATTGAGGATGAACTCTCTGGCAAATGTAATGAGCGGGTTTTCCCGTATTTTCCCGTATTTTTTTAAATAATTTGTTATATACAAAACCAGATTTTTAATGTCGGAAATATGGTTTCTCAGCCAAGATTGTCCGGAATGTAGAGAAAATCCTATAAACATCCACCACTACAGAGGTCCGTAAGCTAACGACAACGTCGTCAAGCTCTTCCACCTCATCTCAATCTGATTATGACATGGTAGAAGTTGCAAGAAAAACGTAGAAACCCCAACTCTCCAACAAATTACAAGCCAACTCCCAATTTATTTCTCTATTCTTGCCAACCATGTCTGGATACACCGGAATTCAGTTCAAAGCCTAAACAGTATGCTCAAATGAATGCCATTTACTACCTTGCATGCACTATGCATTTAAGAATAAACAATGCTCCTCACTATTTAAGCTATTAAAAAGTGGACATACATGACAATTGAAACAAATGTACAACAAGTAGAAAAGGAAGAATGAAACCGTTTTTACAATTTGTAAGCCGGAAGAAAATGTTCTTTGCACCTGAATAGAATGTACTTTTGAATAGCTGGTATTTCTCCTCTCGCGATTCTGTAAATTTTTGCGTTTTTAATCGAGATCCTTGATGGTGTCGTTCGATATGTACAAATTCTGCTGTAGTGAGGTTATAAACAATGGGCCATTGAATACAGAGCCGCAGCCACCGGGTGGACAGGGTGTGCATTGTCCACCCAAAAATTCTAATGTTCACCCCCGAAATCCTTATGTCCATCCAAAAATTTGCACTCAATAAATAAAGTTGTGAATTATTAACTTGACGATGTTAATTTTCCTATCAGTATAATAACCATGGGTCGTAACTGGGTGCACATTGTACATTGTACACCCAGAATTTTGAAATTTTAATACAAAAATGACTAAATTAATATAAAATTTTCTCAATTTCGATTGCATGAACACCCTGGAAAAAATCCGTGGCAGCGCCTATGATTGAATACCATTGAAATTCCATTAAAGTGTTAGACTCGATGAATGAACGATAAGTTTTACTTAATAATTTGTACTTACTCATATGTGAAAAAACTGCAGTTTTAAAAATTCTAATAAAATGAATGCAGAAATATCCGTATTGTTAATCGCCACATTTTGGGTTTCATATACAACCTCCTTGAAAATATCCACTACTAAAACAAATCCAAAACTGGACATCAACCCAGTATTTAATTTTTTATCGGAATGTCTCATTCACATTTCTACTTACGAGTTTCAAAGGAAGAATTATAAAGCCAAAGAAAGCTCACTAGTTATATAGTATTTTGTGGAAGATCTGGTTCCGTTCAACTTACTAATAGTTATGAGCAAATATGTCACTGAAATACCGGAATTAACGAGGGGAAAGTTTGATGCATTTGAAATAAAAAAGGAAACGGGATTTCACATTCCACATCGAATCATCAACAGGCCTTGCGTCACACTAATATTCATTTTGTCAACCCTGCGCTCCACAGACTTTCAAGCGAGCTGAATAGTGGCCAAAACTATATTTGAAGATGATTTTTTTATGAAGAACATTTAGGACTTTTTGATTTGGATCATGTTTACTAACTCAAAGTGTACCAGGAAAAAAATAAACAAAAAAATTCAGCCACAAAATGTTCCAAATTTAATTTAAAAACTACCGAAAACCGATGATTTTCGAACATTTTATTCTTTACATCAGCGTGTACCATTTAACATTTACAATTCAATTCAACAATTCTACACAATACACGATAAAGTTCAACTTTTCAGCTTCACATTGTCATTGGAACCAAGTTTCTTAGTTGTGCACATTTCCCACAATTAATTATTGAAGTTGGGCACTTTTGAACTACCAGTGAGCAGAGATGTTCAAACAAGCTCAAATTAAAAAAAAAAAACAATTTAATATTGTTCTTTCTTATTTAAAAACGACTAAACTCAACGACTAAACTGCCCTTCCTTGATGAATAACCTAACCTAACTCTCCTGAATAACGGCAAGCATTTTCCAAAAAATCCAATAGTTATTACTTTAATGGGTTATAGCAATCACAATTTTACGTCATTTCACGGAATCATGTAGGTCAATTATATACATGGTGAAAGTTTGGACCCACTTTCGCCTAAAAAGGGAATGTAATACCACGCTTGTGACCAGACGCTTACATAAAATTTCATGAAACCTTTTTTTAAGTGTGTAAAAAAATTTGTTCTACGTAATACTTCACAAACATAGGTCTCATAAAACGTGATTTTAACAAAAAAAGATGTTGAGCAACTGAGCTAGATTTTAACATTTGTCGTCCAATCCGTCAAGTTTGAGCATAATTAGTGCATAATTTCAACATTTTCAACATTCTATTGCAAAAACCAGGTTTTCTTACACCTATGTTTGTGAATTTTTCCCGCATTCCTACAAAGTTCTACTTAGATCAAGCATTTTTACTTACACTAAAAGAGTTTCCGGAATTTTTATTTAACCGTCTGGTCAAAAGCATGGTATTACTTTTTAGACTTTTCACTATTGACAAAATTAACCTATATGGCTCTATAGAAAGATAATAAGTATCAATATAAGTATCTATATAAGTTCTATCAATCATTATTAAAATAAAAACTATTGTAATTTTTGGAAATAGCTAGCTGTTATTCAAGAGAGTTCGTCTTATATGAAATGCATGCACCGAAAAAAAAGAAGTGCCATGGATGCGACTGAAAAATAAAATATTAATAGATTCTTGAATCATTAGTCAGCAACTCCAATCTTTACTAAAATTCAATCTCGACTGTTTTTTATTCGACAAGAAACTGATTTGACTTTCGAATATGTAGCCAAGGACTCCAATCAAGAAGCATGTTGTATTCTTAAAACTTATATTTTATACAGGGGTTCAGGAAATTGTTTAATTTTTTTCAAACGATTCACTTGAATACCGTTTAGTAAAATGCTTTAATACTAGCGAATAAAATGCAAACTTGTCATATTTTTTCATAATTTTCAGCACTAGCAAATTTTGAAAACTAAATCTTCCTTGTTTAATTATTTGTGTTCAATCCATTTATTTTTTCATTTTTTTGCGCAACACAAGACTAAACCCTACACCATTGTATGGAAATAAAGATGGAAAATTGCATAAAAAACTTCAATCTGAAAACTAATTGGAGTCATCAACATACCTCAAGCATGATTTTAAGTTGATGAAATCTATGAATCTTTTAAAACAGTTCAAAAAACTCGACTACACAATCGCAACTGAATAATTTAAACTATTCCCATTTAAACTGGTTTTGTTTCATTGATTTAATGAATTTCAACGCTAATTAGGATCTTGCGTTATGTAATCGGTAGATTTTGAGCCCTACAGGTTCACAACAGGCAGCTTTACATCATCCTTACTTTCATCAAGCAGTGTTTTATTGTCGTTAATGTCACAATCCAATGACCAAAGGGTTTCCTCCTCTTGATCCGACAATGTCCCTGTCTCATCCGAATCTGTATCAAGTAACTCAAATTTTATATGCACCACCCTTGTCTCGTTAACCGACTTGTGAAATGAAAATGTGAATAAATCTTTTTGATCTTGACTTTCTAAAGTACCCGTGGCATCTTCATCCGAGTTTTCATACATAAGTCGGCCACTGTTTTGACAAAATTGTGCTATTTTTATATGTCAATCCATGTCAGGAATTTTGGTTTTTACTGTTTTTCTTTGTTATATTCTTATGTTATATTTCAGGAACATTATTTATAGAAATGTTTTGCATGGATTCAACAACAGGATCAACCCATTAACCCGCTACCGTAATAGATGAAGAAATGCCGAATTCAGGCAAACCTGTATCCACTCTGAAGTTCAGTCTATCGAATTGAGCGGCAGCAAACGAACATTCTCCCTATTAGTTAACTGCATGTTGTTTGCTAGATAAGCTAGTCTGTAATACATTTTTTGCATACGATCATTGGATGTTTCATTGGACTTCAACCAGCTCTCAAACGAGTTGCTTGATTATATCCCTGTATCATTTTTACAAAAAAATTACTTACAATGCAGTCATGGTCGTCGTCAACTTCAAGTTGAAGAAAAAGATGACACGTGAGTTGTAATGAAAATTCCCTTTCAATGAGGAATCAGATTTATTGCTTGTTTCGCATAAAAGTTTCCACCTGCTAACGATTCTAAAATAGTATGTAAATATTTAATTTTAGAGGGTCAAAATGTTCATTTTAGTCCTAAATAGAATTAAACGTCTTCATTTGGCATTACTAAAGCGCTTGAAATTTCTTTAAAGTGATGGATTATAAATACCCGAGAACTCTTGCATATTACATGATTGGGTAAATAATGAAAACTTGCTGCATTTGGCAGGTTTTGCGAGTTTGAGTACTGCAAATACAAGAAGATAAAAACATATGTATAACCGTAATGATGCATTGTTTTCAAAAAGCACAAGTTTTATGTACAAAAAATCAAGCTCAAAACTATTTTTAGCGTTTCAGGCGTTAAGGTATAATTTCAAAACTACTGCTCTAAAACGGACCGTATAATCCACGCGACGTTTGCATCTTGTCTACAAAACATGTATGGTTTTGTCGCTACAAAATTTTAGTTAGAATGTATACTTGGCACCTTATTCCACACATGAAACTATCGCTACACAAGTAATTATGCTGCTATAAAAAATTGAAAATCATGTTGTAGAAAAACCAAAGGCAAGGGTTATGTTGTAATATAGTAAATCTTTTGGGTGAGTAAGAAAAATGTTGTTTTTAATTGCAACCTCGGATGCGCAGTAAAACTTTTGTTTCATCTGTTTTTTTGTTTTGTCCTTGGAAAAACTTGCTAGAAATTTTTATTTGCTTTCAATTTTAATCAAAAGAGCATATTACACATATCTAACACTCACATATCTAGAATATACGCTGCCACCATGACTATGATTTTTTGAGTTAAAACATCATAAAACTCATCAGATTTGAGGTTTTTTTGATATTTACTGACATTTGTTGAGGTCTTTATTGAAATGGATTACTTCGGCCTTCGTTTTCTTTTTTCCTTGCAACTGGCCCACATGTCTGATTGTATTCACCAAGCTCAAAGAATCAAGCATTAAATTCAAGTCACTCTGATTAAGTTTTTTACCAACACCAACTGATAACAGAAGTGAGCCTGGACCGCGCATCTATGGGACTCGTAGACTTTGTGGTCTACGGAGATATTCATGCATAAACAGGCCTTTTGTCGATAAGTTCATTCTTACTTCACTTCACCACCACGTTGTTCTGAATGACCTTTCTCCTGCATAACTTCTTCTTCTACCTGTTGTAACACCAACGGCATTCTGTCACAAATCCCAAAAATCTCCATCGAAACCGTTATTGTTGCTATAACACTTCAACAGTCTTTTGTTTGGTATAGCTGCAATAAGCATCCAACTTTAGTCCGTTCACGCATAATGTGGAGTTGAAAATTCGCAATCGCCTTAGGAAACACTTGCTACTCCTGCCTTGTTATTAAGTCATCCTTCAAAAAAATCCCCATCTGTTTTAAAAGAAAATAAGAATTAAAAAATTATATTTCAGATTAAAAAAAAAATACTTGTTATTTGGCAATAATGATTTGATGCTTCTTAATAATAAGCAAAAATATTTACAATTTATCTTTTTACTGTTTCTTCAATTTTATGTCATCTTTGTTGTTCTTCCAATGAGAGCGTTCGCCTTGGTCGTTTCACAACATAAAACAGCTTATCATCGTCATTAGAGTCCTCATCTGTCTCAACAATAACGCGCTTTTGTCTCCGGCGTTTAGTAGCATTATCATGCGCAGTTAATTTTCGGTATTAATCACGAGACAAGTCGACAATGCACTCTTGACGACATAGTTTTTTATCCTTTTCCCATTTCTTTTTCATTGTTGTCGATAAGACGACACCAGATAACACAATAAATTGCTCATATAACTTCAGACTTTTCTTGCATCCAAACGCCTTCTAAATCTTTTTGTTAGCTTATTCCACTTCCTTAGTAATTCTAAATCCCCATCTTCTAACACAGCTGATTTTTGTAACCTTTTTATTCTTTATAGGAATACGTTTTGAAGGATCTTCATTCTCTGACGACACAAAAGTTGTCTTGTCTTGCTATTACTCCTTGAATTCCCTTTTAACGACTTTCTTTTGATATTTTATCGCGACATACTTTTTTGCCTTTGTCAGGATAACAACCTTGAGTTGTTTTTTCTTCCATTTAAATCTTCAAACTGATGATGCTGTTGCTGATGCTTCTTTTCATCATCCATTATGCGCTAAATACAAGCAGGTTGAACTGAAGCAATTTTTGGAGGTTGCTGTTGACTTATTTCTGACGCATACGGTGAACTCATAACATCTTGTTGCAGCTCACCACCAGAACAAATTTCATCAGATTTTCCAGACGGAACAACAGACTTTTCTAATAAAGTTTTTAGCTCCGCCAATGAAGCAGCAGTTTCATCATTTGCAGGCACCGCTGAATCGATAGCATCTTTAAACTCTGCTTCACAGCCTACCAACGCTGCTCCAGGAATATCAATCTTATCAGCTCCAGCAGAAATATTATAATCATAAGCTCCTTCTCCAGATTCACCAGCATTTATTGAAGCGATCTCTCCCGACTCAGCAGCAGTTATTGAAGCGATCTCCTCAGATTTAGCAGAAATTACTAAAACGATTTCTCCAGCTTCACCAGCAATTATTGAAGCGATCTTATCAGATTCACCAGCAATTATTGAGGCTTTCTCCTCCGACTCACAAGCAATTATTGAAGCGATCTCCTCAGATTCAGCAGCAATTATTGAAGCGATCGCTTCCGACTCACCAGCAATTATTAAAGCTTTCTCCCCCGACTCACAAGCATTTATTGAAGCGATCTCTCGAGTCAGCAGCAGTTATTGAAACGATCTCCTCCGATTCACCAGCATTAATTGAAGAGATCTCTCCCGACTCAGCAGCAGTTATTAAAGCGATCTTTGTTGACTTGGCAGCTTCCGATTCAGGTAGAATGCCAGAAAATACAGCTTCAGATTTAGCTAAAATGCCAGAAGATACAGTCCCAGTAATCACTGCTTTGGACTTTGCATTCTCTCCAATTTCAGTCACAATTGCTGTAGATGTTTCTTCCATTTGGTTAGACACATGCCCAGGGCTTTCTTTCCCGATGCAAGCTCAGTAATCACTGCTTCTGACTCAGTTTTTTCTCCCATTTGAGCATAAACAGTACAAGGCAGCACAACAGCAGCTTCAGATTCCGGTAGAATCATAAAAGATGAAGCTTATTGGTCAGGTAGAATGCCAGAAGACGTAGGCTCAGATTCAACCGGTCGAACAGGTTGATGCATGCTTACACCAGAATGATTCGCACTTTGTTCACTTTTCTTAGTAATCGGAGCTTTAGTGCTACCTGTCTCCGTGTTTGGCTCAGTTGACCTAATATTTAAATATTTAAATAAAAATTAAAAGCCTTATCAACTATTTTCAAATCCAAACCTAAACTATTTCTAATACTTGAATAATCATAACCACCTTTTTATTGCATATATTAAAAAATAACTTACAGTTTTCCATGGACGGCCGTCGTGTGTTCCACACTGAGTGCACCCAAAGGGGTTGTGTCTCCTTCGAATGCCTACGAACATGTTCATCAAGCTTTATCTTAAAGCGAAAGGCCGTGGGACAAATGCTGCACGCGAAATTTTTTGGCCATGCAAAATCTTGTGATGTGACAATGAGCTGTTGCTTAAAAAAATTCTTTTGCTTTTTGTTCTTTCATTAACATGCGTCTCTTCGTGATTTTGAAAAGATTCCTTTCTCTTACGGAGAATCACATAGTTTACGAAAATATCTTTTTTCTTGGGTATGCGTAAGCATGAGTCTAGCGAAACCTATCTTGGTAGAACAGACAGCATCGAATACATCATATTACAAGGCTATACACTCCGCCTTCTCAACTTGTAAGTCTGGTGCATTATTTTCAGCGATTGCTCAACCGTTTTTACCACACAAAATCAGCCAGTAACTACCTGAAATTTTACTTAATTTACCACTTTTCAATCCATTTTTACCACACAAAACCAGTCAGTAAGTAGCTTATATTTCACTCAATTTTCCACTTTTCAATCCGTTTTTACCACACAAAATCAATATGAAACTGACTAATAATAATGTACTTAAAATCACCGAATATTACTTCGTTTTCAAGCATAAATCACGGCAAACCTGTCCACAAATATTATGTTATACACTAAGTTGTTACCCCGTTCAGCTTTAGTTCGTCTGGATCCAAACTTTTACAGTGTTATCAAGAGATGCTTTAAGCAGGCTCATACTGTCCAAAAAAGGCAAAGAACCAACCTGTAATGCTGCAAACTTTGCTGCCAAAAGACCAACGGTTTTCATTGCCTCCCCTTCCATATTCAGTTGCTGCTGCTGTTAGCAAAAACTGACCGTCGTAGTTTGTCGTATTATGCAAATAGAATGGTAAGGTATAGCTTATACTTGCATTGGCGTTACATGAACGACTGGTGTCGAATTCAAAAACGTTGGTATAAAGCGTTGGTATAATGACAGTGGTGTCTCACAACTTGTTTGTAAGGACAGTGCTGGACAGGATAAAATCCGCAACAGATATTCCCATCTTAATCAGGAATTATCACATCTTGTAGTATTTCTGCGGTTTATAGAACTAATGCTTTATTTCGTCATTTTAAGTCCTCTACACGCTCCTAAGCATTCTTAACAATCTCCCCCGCAAATCGCTGTTCCACATTTTTTCATCATTTTCATTAGCAAAGTAAGTCTCAAACCTAACCAATTAGAACTCAGCAGCGTAAATATACTTGTTTTTTTTCATATGTCCAGTTTGAGTTGACGTTTTTGTCATATTCGATGTTTTTTACACTTGTGTGTATTTTAGATATGAAGATTAAGGAGATGCAACTCCTTTGTGAAACATACGAAATCTTCACAAAGCGGACAGTTAATAGTTTTGCATTTCTACATTTTGAGGAACTCGAGATAGAAAAGACTGATATCTTTTCTCAATAAAATATGAGTGGATGGAATAGCATAGCTTAAAACCCAAAACAAAAGCATTGAATGTATTCAACATGTATGAATGTAATACTCGACGTTATATCATGCGAAAATACACATGTAATACAAAGTATGAATAGTCAACTTATCATCATCAATCTGGAGTTCAAGTTTGCATTGCAATGGCAACGATGAGGGTAGCAGTCTGTAAGCATATACCTTTACATATTGTAAGGCTGAACGACTTTTTTCGCATTTTATTCATCATAAAAATGAGTGTTGGATCTTTAAACGTACGAATAAACATTACCAGTAAAATTATACTCTTCAAAAGTGAAGAAAAATGAGCTCTTACTATATCAAAGAAGGGTGAGCAAAACGGCCTTGGTTACTTGCAATTTAAAACACTTGCATACGAAAGGGAGGTCGACTGGTAATCGGCTTTGCTGAGCTAACCCTCTTGAGCAAGCTGAGAAACTTGTCTTGGGTTAGCTCAGGAAGATGAACAATAAAAACATATGGAAGGGTGCCGGAGCACCAGAATCCATATCGTCACCATCTCGCATCTTGCTTCCGCATTGTGACAAATTGCCTTTATAACTCTTTACCCTATGCCCTAAGTTAAGCCCCTACTACGCTCGAAAAGTTGTAGTACTTTCCAAGTATTAAGGCACTACCCATTATAATTTTTAACTTAGCTTTGACGTCTTTGGAAGACTTGAGCCGATCTGACCCTACATGAGAAAAAAGTATGGCTGTCGTAACTGTTTAAAGCTTAAAGAGATTTGTTTAACTGGGAATACCTTATAAACTAGTGGTAGTTACTACAAAGGGTCCCCTTTAAACATTGAATGCGACTGACATCCTGCGATAAAGGCCGGTGGCGCATGGATGACCAAAGCATAAAGTTGATGATTTAGCCATTGTTATGTATGGATGAATTTCAATTTTATGTTTCAGCTAACAATGCAGCACCAATTCCGTTCTTAGCGGCTGTTTGAATTAGAAATATACACCTGAAATGCAAAATGTTTGGCAGAACCATTCTGTTTTAATCGATAGGTTTGATAATATCCTCAAACTGGAGAACGGTTTCAGTAGAGTGCCATCTTTATCTGCAACCACACTTTGTATGACTTTGTTGATTCTACATATCAAGTAAATATTTCGACGCCCTACATAAAAAATCAGTATTTACGCTCTCTAATCAAATTAACTGCATCATGTAGATTGTTACAAAAATTGTACACAATACAGTACTCCGGTGGTGTCTGCTAACGGATTCGAAAAATTTATTGCATCCATCGCAGACAAAATTGCACTCAGATCACTACTCGTTACACGATTCAACGGATGACTTGAACCTTTCAAAGTTTCCAGTATACAGAATGATATTTCCAGAACGGCAAGTATTTGACGCTGTTCAATCCAAATTAGATTTGGTATTAGATTGAGCAGCCACGGTTTTCTAAAAAAATTGGAACCATCAAAATTTATACCCCAATTAAACTGTACAACTTCATCTTGCACCAAATAGACTTGTTGTTTCATTGACTCCATGATTTGGTTTGATTATGTAATTTATATCTTGCTTTTCCACTTTGTCACTTATATTTTTCAACGGACAACTCAATGAAGCTTTTCCTTCGTGAAAGATGACTTGAGTTATAACATATATTTTTTAAACTGACTGTACCTTATTTTTAATAGAAAGGTGAGCCATTTATTACTCCTGTTAGGTTGTGAAAAGTGGCTTAAAAGTACATAAACATAAAATGAATGGTGCTTTGCATGTCTCACCGCCAAACATGCCTAGGCTCACCATTGGAGCTCCTCACAAAATGGTAAAGACTATGTACATGACATTCAGGAATGCATCTTGCTTTGTTGTGCAGAAAGCTCAAAAAGCAAACAGGTATTCAGAACTTCTGTTATATATCTGCTCGTACAAAAGTGTGCTACACAAAATATTATCTTTTGGTTAAATTATTGTTGTAGTAAGTTCTCTGTTGAAAGTTTAGCTCTGCAAATCTCTTACGTACAAGGCGGTGTACCTGATCTTTTGTGGAACAATTTGACGTTCACATCATGAAAATCGGTTTGTGCAACCTAAAGATAACTCTTGAAGTGCAACTTCTTGAAGTTTCAAATATAGGAGTACTCAAATAAATTACAAATTATTTAAGCAAAAACTTCATTACAAAAATTACAAACAATCACAAACAACAGTCTTTAAGATAAAAAGACTCATATTACTATTAGAACTAGTATTGGCACAGAACTGACACCATCGACATTTCAAAATTTTACTTACAGAGATCTGTCAATGTTTACATTTAAGAAACTTTAGTTTGCGCAAACCGATTTTCTGTATATTAACGTTAAATTGTTCCTTAGAAGGTCAGGTATACATGTTATTGAACAACTGATTGTAATTGTTTTTTATACAAAATCTCTGGAAAACTGTTTCAAAAAAAGTACACGAAAATAGCCCATTTTTGGTGAAAGCACCGTTATAACTTTAGAAATACCTAAGTGCCGAGTCCAAAACTAGTCTCATCGTACCCGGCACCCCTGGAAATATAGAAAACATTTAAAATACGATTCAAAACCACAGTTCCAAAAAAAGGTTTCAAAATCGTATGAGCAAATGGTAGGATATTGTCCACTGTGCATAGATCAGCTTCGATAAAAAAGGTGGGGTAACATAAGACGATGATTTGTCACTTAAAAAGGTAAGATCAGTCGGAATTATCAAATTAAAGCCGCCTGCAGAAGGCAGGTACTTTTATGAAGCTACAGTTTGATATAAAAATATTCAATAACTTTGTTAATAGCAAGTTTATTTGGTTAGACCCAGGGGTAAATTGGGATTCTTAAGACTGAATTCCGAGGATAGTTAGCAGAATCGGTATTGCAGCAATCCGTTCCGTCCCAAATAATAGAAACACATTTATTTGTTTCTTATTTTAAAAGGGTATAGTTATTTACTGAACTGGCGAAGAAGCAACAATAAACCACGTATCTTGTAAAGAAGACAGATCAAATTGACAGCACGCGAATAAAGGCCCTTCTCTGTGAGCACCTATCCAAATAGGTAGATAAAAATGAGGGAAGTTTTAATAAATAATGAAACGTCGCAATTTACTAACAATTACACTCTTGCAAGCTTTTTTTGAATTGAAACACTTTGTAAGACTTGACTCAAATCAAAAGTGTTTTTATAATATCTTCTATGGGACAGTGATATATAGAACTATGTTTTTGGTGCCACATTCAAGTAGGAGTAGTAGGAGTAGGAGGAAGTATATGGTAAAGAAGAATTCAAATCTGTACCACCTCAAACATACAATTAAGGGAGTAAAATTAGAGCATCTGGCGAATTGAAATATTTGAAACTTGCTGGTTATTCACAAATTCACAGTGAAGAACCCTTAAATGCAGTCTAATGGGACTAAACTTTGGTGTTAAGTGTGTCACAGGTTTTTTAAATCACGGAAAATTACATAGGCTTTCCTAAATATCATTTCAAAAACATATGTGAATGCAAATCAGCAAGAACGCGTTCAAATTACACAAACGAGTTTGTATATATAAAAGTTCTTGATTAACGTACAATAGTAAAAATAAGACGGCAGTCCTAGTCATTTCATCGGTCATAAGTGAATTAGAATATTTGAAACTTTTTGAAATTCTTTGTCAAAACTTGAAATTCTACCAGGTGTCAAAAACTTGGAGTGTGGAATAGGTAGCATGTTGAACCCCTCGAGACATAACTGTGCACAAACGAAAGCGTAAGATTTGGATTTTCGAGCGAAGCAAAAAATTTCAGTCAACAAGCGGCAGTTGGAATTGGAATTATTTACGATGCTAGTTTCCGTTATTTAAAATTAATTTTTTTGAGAACCACGAGCCGCGGAGGTCTGTTTGTGATGGTCAAGTAATGAACGTGAACGAAATGCATATTTTTGGGGTTTTACTCTTTCTAGCTTTTTGACTTGTTAGTTTAGTTTACGGAAATGTCACCTTCCTAAATTTTCAACTGCAGCCTTATGATCAATAATGTTATAATATTTATGAGATTATATATTACTGTAAATGCTATGTCGAATTTTTACTCTAACATCAGTCAGTCGTCGCTACTTTGGTGGATTTCCTAGAAAACTGACAATAGATTATAAAACAAACAATCAATATGGAGTCCCTTAAAACGTGGTATAATAACTACATTTTAATGTGTACTGTGTAAAAGCTTTCCCAACTCTGTACCATAGGAAATTACAGCGATATTTCCAAAATATTATTTCAAAGATTCATTGTTTGTGAATAAGTATATACACAATGCAGACAATGTCCCATTGATTTCTTTCCAGGAATCGCGGTTTGACTTTGTTGTAACGTATTTCCAGATGTTATTACAGTCACACAATTCTTGGAACCATTAAGTACTCTCGGAATTTCATACTAAACAACAGACATTCTACCTCCGACAAGTATATAAGGAATGAGAATTTTACAGTTATCTCATACGATTTTGTATATCGTGAGTACTTATCCAATATAATATATATGTTTATTTGGAAATGCAATTTATCAAATTCAAAGGTTCAAGCTGATTTTAGTTGAAGGCTCTTCTGTTAAAATAACATGAGTTTAATATAGTTTTAATTGTTTAATTATCAGAAACCGATCTAAAATTACAATTTGCAACCACAAACTATTGAGCCCGAACACTAAATTGCACTCCAAATCAGCGATATTTAAATATCTCTGCTGACTAATAATAATATGCGAATAATATGCTACAAATAATTTATGAATGACAACTGCTTGTTTCGTCGGTCGTATAATATTAACGAAAAGATAGTATTCAAGGATAAAATGCTAAAAATGGGACGAGACAAGCATGAAGCATTTATTTGTTGATATTGACGATATCATAATTGGCAAACAATCTGGCAATAGTAGCCAATTTGAAATTACGTAGCATGTATCTGTCAATATAACACACAAGAATTCCGATATGAGCATATGCTAAATCACCTTTTTAAGCAATTTTGTAATGAAACCAGTCATTCAGGTATAATAATTTTTTGTGTAAAAATTATCAATATTTACAATTCCAAGCAACTAACTAAATAAATTCCTGAATCGGTGGTGTCGTGGAGTGAAGTAGTAGTTGTAGTTACAAATCGACTCACTGCTAGTAAATTTATTCATAAAATTAAAGCAGAATGTGATTTAATAATGTGACATAATATGTCGATTTACAAACTCAAATGTACGACTTTGCGGAATATGAAATTACTTCCTAGTTGTTCATATAGATCCACATCATCGTCATGCGGTTATTAACCTTATTTTACAGGTTTTATTATTTAGGCTGCAGTATACAGGTTGATTATTTGGTATCAGGACAGACTCCGACTATTAAATACAGCAGAATCTGTAATTTTTGTCCTCTTTTTATTCTGTTTGCAGCGACTATTTTCCGAGTGCTGCAACCGCAGTAGTGTACCTGTTCCTCTCTAGCGACCTTGTCAACCGAATAGTTTATTGCATAAACATTTTCTTCCAATTTTTGAAAGGACACGAGTGGGCCCGAAGGGGCCTCGAAAGTCCGGGCCAAAAAATTATACTTGAGCTGTCGTAAAACGTCGATTAATTTTGCGAAGATTAGGAAGTCAGCAAAACTTAACACATCGATTTAGATACCAAATATCCCTTAATGCAGAAACCGCAGACTTGGCACGAACATAAATTGCAAAAACTCGCAGTTCCTACCAACTATAATGGCATAAAAGTAACATAATTGAAAGACGGAGCCAAGAGTGTCTTGCAAATTTCCAAAGCAAGAACTAGTATTTTGGCAAAGATATCACCATATTTATACATGTAAGGACTAAATCTTAAAAATTTTAATCATAAAAACTTAGTTGTAACGACATTTTGAAAAATGGTAAAAGGGTTTTGCCGTTTCAATAAGTTGATGCAGGTGAGTTCCAATGAACCAAAGATACACATTTCGTCTGGAGCAACTGATACTAGTCACTCTATGACACATACCAAATATATGGTACCAAATATTTTCAGCTTTGGGATTGGGCTAAGCAAGCCTTTGTTCACTAGAAGCGTTGAAATCAAGACAATCCCAAGGCTGAAGCTACTTCGCCAATTCTGTTGAATTAAAGCTTTTAATCTCCAAGGTTACTTAATGATAATTATTCTTACTGATAATGTTTTAAGTGGCAAGGGGCCACGAAGTCTTGTGTTGCACCCCGGCCTCGGAGGCTCAAGTTCCGCCACTGGTCCATGCATGTAAATCGAAATTAACAAAACGGATGAACAACTTAGTCACAGAAAGATCATAGTTCTATGCTTTATATTTTTTTATTGGAAACAAATTAAGTACATGCTTTGTCTACACGTTCCATTAATTAATCTATGACGTTGCCGTTCACCCGCTATCTGAATCTCCACCTTTGCCAGCCCAGCTAAGATCTGATCCCCAAGACACAAACGGTTGAGGTTTTTGTGTCGTTGTAGTAGCTGGGGTTTTATACTCATAGTTCGAAATACGCAGGCGAAACGTGTTTGCTAGACACGTAGTACTAGGACAACCGTGTCTGCTCCTTTTTTGATGGCTGTTGGGGGTAGACCGTTTGTTTTCTTCTGAAACTGGTCCTGTCGAATCAAAATCTAAATCATGTTGCTCCGATGATACAAATTCCGATGATAGATTGAGATATGATCACTTCTGTTCTGCGTCTTTTCGCCGACTTCCATCACTTCCGGCTGCATAAAGGACGGCGGATTAGTAGTTTCAATCGCCTACGAGAAAATTAGCATTGTTTTATTTGACTGATTCAAAAATATGAAAAGTAAAAAATATCTTACCCGCAAGAATGCGACTGGAGCTGAATCGAAGAGAATAATAACACCAAAAATTAATTTCATGTCTTTTAAAGAATGCTTTTGTAAATTGACGGGGTCGACTTATTCAATGAATACTAAGTAAGGACAGCAAAGGTTACACCTCTGAGGTTTGACTGTCTGATAGTTGGATGAAATATGAAATCACACTTTGCCCAGCCGTTCTTTAAATAAAACATTATGGGAAATACTTTGCGCAACTTTTGTTCAAAGCAGTAAATACATAGGATTGTTAAGTAATCAATGCGCAACGTTAGCTAACCGTTTGCACAATCTGATGGATTACAGTCGTGAGCCGATCAGATTGTGCGACCCATTTAACGACGATCATGAAGTTGTTGAGAAATGGTTTGCAAATTTTATGCTAAAAGCATAAATGCATACGACTATGGAGTAATCAATGCACAAGTCAAAGTTGGTGTATTTGAGAAATTATGTAAAAAAAAATTGAGTTGCTTTGCGAGTCAAGATGTACGACAAAAAAACCAGTAAATGATGATGGTTGTTTAAATGAGGTAGGTAAAACAAGTAGGAAGTAAGTAATATTGCGATGGCTTTAAAATTTAATGGTGCTTGCAGTTAATCAGGCGAATTCTTCTCAAAATTCTCTTGAACTAATTTGAAGAAACTTGATGCACAAATATTTTCTTGAGTCTATCTCACCGAGGAGGGAAATAAAATTCACGTATAATGTTAAGCAGGTGATGGTTATGATATTCTGCATGCTTTCCGTAAACAGGTAAAATATTAGCATAAAAATAGCAGAACACATTTTATTCAACGCAATACCGTATTTCTTTAAAATTTCGTTCAACAAAAGGCAATATTTAACAAATAATCTCCACCAAATTGGAGTTTGTCTCCAGAAAATGCACGTTTGAAACCATCCGGCTTAAGGCAAACTTTATGGGTTTGAATGGAAGGCAGCCTTCCAATAAATTGGCCCGGATGAAATCTTGCGCATCCACAGAATGACATTAATTTAAGAAAATAGTTGCTTTTTTATCTAAAATGCACTATGATTTATGGAGGCCAACTTTTTCTCGAAATGCGAGGTTTGCGTAATTGGGGAAGTTATTTTCAACTGGTCATGTTTTAATCGTAATTCATCTCGTTTTGAAGATTTGTTGAGAACACTGATGCTGTTATTGTCGGGGGAATAAACAGGACATGTCAAACGAACGTTGCAATATTTCTTATGCTGGTTTCTCAACCTACAACAAAATGAATGACCGCTTGTGTGTGGATACCTAAATTAAGCCGTGATTACTGACTCAGTAATCACAATTACTTACGATTAATATGAGAATTTCAAAATGCAACTTAGTATTGCCTACATATCTATATACTGTTAATATGCAAGACAATATTTCCATTTTGAAATTTTCATTATCAGTTTTCCTAAAATATTTTCTAATTACTGATTGCAACATGCAATTTTTCAGGGTGGTAATAGAAATTTTTGGGTGTACAACGTACACCCTGTACACCCAGATAAGACATAAGTATACACCCAAGATAAGTATAGTCTCGACCCTGAGTGACACCACTTAACGATGTGTATTTTCATTGTATTGAATATAGTGATGAATTTATTATCAGCAGTTTTTTAAAGTTTTATTCACACTACAGATACGCCCGAAAATGAAAAAAAGTAGCAGTCAAAAAATATTATTTTATTTTTAATGTAAATTAACATTTTACACTTTCACAATATTTTAAAATGTGGACCACGCATTTTAATTTATTCATTTTGGAATCAACAATGAAATATATCGATTTAAATTGGAATTTTATAGTACACGCCAAAAAATTACATTGTCAAAAATGTGGTGAACTTAAATATAACCATAAAATAACTGCTGTGAACAACGCTTTGGTTTTATATTAAGTTTATTTATTTAGGTTTTTACCTTTGCAAATATTTTCGTGCTTCTGTATAACAAATTCCATCAAAAACGGGTCCCCGCATTTTCGACAAGTGAACTTCGCCTCTTTATTGAACCGGCGAAGGTGTAGGATGAAGCTCCATTTGGTGTCATACACTTCATCGAAATTCCCTCTTCTTCTTCGACTTCACAATTGACGATGACAATTTTTATTTACACGTGAAAGAAAAAAGGAGAACAACTGAACTGATTTGTTTTCAAGTGTAGGAGTTGGAAAGAATTGAACCCGAAGTGAGACTTAAGCATTTGATTATGACGTAACGTTTACTCATTTTCCTCTCCAATTACATGTTCTATAGTCATCTGTAGAGTTGGTCATTCTATGTAGTTAAAACGGCCAAAATATTTATTTAAATATGTGGCTAAACAGGCGAAAATATGTAGTTCAATATGTAGAAAACAATTGTAAAATATGTGCAAAAATGTACTAAAAATTACATATTCGCCAAGAATCGAATTCAGTTGACTTAATAAACCGTTTTTCTTACATAAATCAACCCTGAAGACAACCTTTTTTATAAAAAGAGCCATTTTGGGAGTTCAAATATGATTTTTTTTTAGTTTTGTCACCTAAACGGACACAAAATCGTGAAAAAACGGTAAAAATTAACAAAATAACGTCCAAAATCAAGAAAAATCGCAAAATATGTAACTACATATGTAATATGTAACTACATATGTAATATGTAACTACATATGTAATATGTAGAAATTGTTCAAATATGTAAAATATGTACTTACAACGTGGGCTTAAAATGACCCATTTGTGCCCAAACATACGCATGCAAAGTTTGGTTTCAATCAGATAAAGCCTGAGAAATATGAATTTACACGAAATAAACAACTCTAGTCATCTCATACGAAAATATTTTTATCCGTGATGAGTGAAGTTATATTGCACGACTGTCGTCACTTCAGCCATCTAATCGATCTTTTTAGGAAGAAATAATAATTAGCAGGGACATTATGTGGCTGTTATTATTAAAGAAAGCAATAAAAATAATATTTTTCAGACAAAAGTCAAATGTCAACTCTAGTCTGTATATGTTTTGCATTACAAACAACATTCCCCCGCACACACTATGCAAACACATGCAGTGGCGGAACTAGGGGCTCCGAGGCCGGGGTGCAAGATTAGACACCGTGGCCCCTTGTCACTTAAAATTATTTTTAGAGTTTTTCATTCTATGTAGTTGAAAAACCCAATATATGTATTTAAATATTTAAATATGTAGTTAAATATGTAGCAAAAACCTTAAAATATGTGCAAAAATGTACTAAAATATTCTAATTCACGACAGAAATTAATTTTTAAATACGTTTTGTTGGTTTTCGTCCATATACGAACCTAAAATTTAACGTTTTTGAACAAAGTAGCCAGGTGTGGGCTTTGATTATGAAAAATCCGTCGTTTTATTTCATTGTGGGACCAATATATATAGGAAAACGGTCAAAATCGACAAAATAATGGCTATTTTCTCAGAAAAATAGGAAAATATATAACTACATGTGTAATATGGACAAATGCCTCAAAATACGTACAATACGTCATTACAACATGGCATTTAAATGCCCTATTTGTGACTAGAGCTCGGGTCAATTCAATTCAAGAGTTTTCAATTCCAATTCAATTCAGCCCTTGAATTGAACGTTTTCCTTTCAATTCAATTCAATTTAAACTTGAGTTTCATTCAATAAATTCAAACGTATAAATTGAATTGAATTGAAAGTTTCAATTCAAGCAATCAGATTCATAAACAATGCTGCCTATAAGATTACATGATAAACAAAAATGAATGTTTTACAGAAAACTATTTACTATGTTCAACTACTTACAAGGATACACGCATTTTGTAAGCAAAAGCACAACCCATAAGTTTAATTTTTAATTTTAATAATAACGAAATAAAAACTGTTATATATCCTCAACAACCTGTAAGAAAAGGAAATCATCCTATTTCACTAATTTTATGGTAAAAAACGACTGCTCTGACTTCGCGGAATGACGTTAAGTAGGAATGAGCTGCTAATGTTACTAAAATAAAGCATAATTTATCTCAAATATAACCTAACAATTGTAACTTGAATATTTCTAGCTGCTTGAAAATACATAGAATCTTGTAATCCGTAGAATGAATCATTTCTTAATGTAAAATCTAGACATACCGTCTAGTTATTCTTGGAAATTTCTGTAATTGTCTTGATTTTATGTGATTAGAATCTGAATTTCCAATAATTTTTCTTATAATTTTGAATTGATTTGAATTGCAATTCAGGCGTTTCAAATCAATTCCTTTCCCAACCTTTTTCGATTCAATTCAATTCATTCAGCATGTATTGAATTGGATTTAATTGAAAACTTTTCGATTCAGGTTGAGTTGAACCGAGCCCTTATTATGACCAAACACACGCATGTAAACTTTGGCTTCTATCAAATAACGTTTTAAGAACATGTATTAAAATCGGATGACCAACTTAAATTATTATACCTAAATTTAACATTGAGTAAACTTAGTAATAAAAAGATTAAGTTCAAACTAAACAAACTAAACGTAATACACTTAATGAAACGGGTAAAAGCTTTTACCACCCTTTTCCATATCTTTAAAAACCGTATGTGGCTTTTACTGGCAAATAGACACATGATTTTAAATGTTTTAATGTTATTGGCGTTAACGTTTTGAAGATTTGGTCCTAATTGTATAAGTATCCTTATGTTTCACCAAAATATTAGTTCTTCTCTTGGAAAAATGCAGGACCCTCTTAGTTTCGTTTTAATATTACGATTTACCATTACACACAAAAACGTTTAAACTCAGTTCACGGGATTTTACAAAAATTATAATAATTTGAAATACAATGATACTTCAGGTAAGGGTTTGCTCACACAGTGAATGCTGGTAAGTGTTTAAAAATATAGAACGTAATAACGGAGCACACGTTGTTTGAAGGTTAGCGATTTTACTACCCTACCATAAC
>JAQGAP010000731.1:0-27801 GCA_034697805.1 Orchesella bifasciata
ACTTTGCTCTTGCTCCCACAGTCAGCTACCATTCAGGTGTTGTATTGCGGAGATATGCACGTCGTCCGACTCTTGGGATATGAAATGAAATCAAAATGTGCACTATTGAATAACGAACCAACTTATCTATTACTCTCTACGTAAATCAAATAAAACTGTCCTCAAGTATGTGTGTGTTAGTGTAACGCAATGAGCAACGTTACCTTGTTCCAGATAGACAAGAAGAGATGTTGTGTTAATGTTATGAAATGAGTGCTAATCGGATACAGTGTCTCTGTCTTGTTACTTTCAAACCCTAATACTCTCTCAATAGGTACATTTTTCATCTAAATCCGAAAAAGATCATGCCACACAAAGTGTGGTCTTGTAAATGTATAGCATATTTACATAACCGTCTGACATAGATCAGCAACCTAAAAAAGCAGCTCTTTATCAAAGCCCACCATTATTCAGAACGAAACTAACTAATAATCCATCAAATACCGTCTAATAGAATATGCCTACCTACATGTTTATGCAATTAACATCAATTTTAATACAAGACAAGACAGGTGACAATGGGACAACAAGTGGTTGCTCGTTGTTCCAGCACTATCTCTCTTACATGGCCTATTCAATACAAAAGAATCAATTACGCAGTTTAGATTCCAGAAAATATCGGGTTCAATGGAAATGGAGAGATAAACTTTTTCTAATTAAAATATGAGCATGTGAGAGTTAGTGGGAAAAAATTCCTGTACATATTACTGCAGCTGCACCATGAAAGCAAATATTAGATTTACGCAGCTTATTTTTAACAATCCACGTAGTTTTTCTCGCGACTCTTGTTTTCATTAAACTGCGTGATTGATTGATGATGAGAGGAAGAAGAAGAATGAAAGAAGTGAAGATCCAGACAAGACAGAGTTACAGACTAGACGCTCATGGCTCATCTGTAGCAGTTACCATACTATGTATTCATTGAATTGATGTGACGTTGTCGCCATTTCCTTTCCATTAATTAATAGTTCAAAATGACAGTCTAAAAGAAGAGCATGATCTAGTCTGATAGTTGGAACTGAATGAGTAAACCACACCAAACTGGCCAACAAGAGATAGAATATCGAGCAAGGTATTGGCCAACCAAATAAAAAACATATTCGTCATCATGATCCGCATCATCAAGAGCTTATGTTTCTTCTTGAGAGATGAATAGAGAGATGGTGATTACATAAAACTTTAATTGATTAGCTTTAAAGTAGGCTAGGCTAGGCCTACTACTACTGCTGGTCTGCCGATTGACGACAGTAAATTCTATTTTCCACTTTAAACCTTCATTCTTCTAATCTCGACAGTTATTAAATGACGCTACACCAAGATAAGCGAGAAGCTTATATTCATATTATTTAGCTGTATCAATAATAATACTAAAATAATGATGAGCTAAAAACAGACGGGTTTGACTGTGTCACCAAAAGCCTTTCTGTGCCTGACTGATGACGATCATCATGAGCTGATGATGCACCAAAATTGAGTTTGTCTAAAAGATTCTCGTCTACTGCCTGACTTTCTTTGTCGTTTCGATACATCAACATATAACGTGAGGAGGTTGAAGCTGTGCCCACAAGAAAACTTGTGAATGAAGCAAAGAGAGTGAATTCAATGTGGTTTTGGTTTTGACTGGAGTGGCTCTGGCTGGACTAAAATGCGTTTGATGCAGATTGTCATCATAAAAAGAGCCAGTAGGCTAGCGGGATCACCACAGGTCAAAGTCTGTAAAAGCCGAGATTTACGATTTTTGTCTATGAGCTCCCTGTTCATCTTCTTCTAGAAGAACAGAGCTGCTCTCTCCCCTATTCACTCCAAAGTTTACTGACTTTAGTAGCCAAGCATGCATATATACAGATACAAAGCATACTCATTTTAAAACAAGAAGTACATAATCGTAATCAAATTCAGCTTATCGCACGTAGCCCTACTTTTCTGCTTAGGCTTGTCATCGACAGTCGACGTCTTCCACGTTTTAGGTCACGTCGTAGAATCAGGAAATTATGAGAATAAAAATAGGAGCATTGCTCATCCTCTCAATCCAGCTTCCAATTAATATAATAACTAATAGTCAATGACTTTTCAGCTTGAACCCTTCTTCCTACTCCATTCCACGTGTCATATGAATGTCTTGTTCAGAAACGAGAAATTTTATCAATTTTCCCCTATAAACATACCTTAATTCTGTTTCCTATAAAATCCAGGATCCAATCCGATCCAACGCAAGTGCTTTTAGCACACACGATTGCTTTGCGACTATGTAAATTTGGCTGTAAATGGTTTAAAAATATAGTTCCTTTTCACTTGAACACACTACGCGCTTAAAAATATTATAAATTCCATCGATATGTATCACTTTTTTAGAATCACAAGTGTTCACTTCACATTTCGCTTTTATTCTTCTTAAAAATGTATGTTGGTCGTTGACACATCTTGTTACTGTAAATATACACGCATAAATGTTAAGAGTTGAAAGTATTTTATTAGTTGAAGAACCTCAAGTGGTTATAAATATGTAATTCAATTCTGTAAATGATAAAGTAGCAAGGCACTATTTTTCCGTGTTCTCAACTCATCATGATGATGAAGATGGTCGAACGTGTAAATTGAAAAGGTTCACTTTTTTACTGACAAAGATAAAACTGGATAGTTTGTTAAAATACATGGCTATGAAAAATGTCCAGAAGAAGATCTAGTAAAAGTGCTTGTCATCATTCCGCTAGCTGTAAATGTAGCGGAGCAAGAGAGTAGAAGCAAGGGATAGATTGTGTTTGGCTGCTGCGCGTGGAGCTATTAGTAAAGGCTAGTGAGATATGTTGGTGGTGCATCATCATCCTCATTTTCGTCATCATCGCCCTGATCCTCATCATAGTAGCTCTCTTTTTTCTTGTGAAACAACGAGGACACTAAGATAAGCCTGTACACATCCTTTATGCCCTCTTTTTAAGCTTCGATTTTTTTCTAGATGAAGTTGTTGCTTAACCGAGCAAAAACATTGAGAGTGATAGATATATATAATGGGTGGACAAAGTACAGTCCAGCAGAAGATGCCTTTCTTGAGAATAGTTTCAACAGCTCTAGCGCACAAAGAGGCTATCCTCTCCTATGTTCACTGGTGAGCTTTAAAGAGTACAAAAAAGGGGTCAGAGGTCACGAGTTAACCATTATGAAGTTGTTGTTGAGCAGGAGTATTGGTTGGTGCATAATATTATTCTCTATCTTCTTCCTCCTTCATCACGTTTGATGACAACCATGCATGTTATGTTGCTCTCTTGATTATCGGTCAGTTCGCACTTTTCTATTTCGTGTTCAGCTTGTCTCAAGTTGTAACTAAGTAAGTAATCAGAAAATTACAATTATTGAGGTCGGAAATGCACTAATTTCCTGTACTCCTCATGTCCGATTATCATGCAATGTCATGCAAAATTAGATTGAGTTGACAAGACACGTTCGTTGAGTTACGTCACCTCACATATTGTATACAAGCATCGTATCAATATCACACTTGCACCAAAACACATGTAAAAACAGTGGAGCAGTTTAGTATGCACAAAAATGCACTTTTCTCTCGTGCTCTTGTTGAGTATGAGTGTGTGTACGCTGCTACCACATCACAAAAACGTTGGGCTGCCAGAGCTAGAGCACACCTTTACGTAAAACGAAAGGTTCCTTGAGCTTGTTCTTCTTGGAAGCTGCTTCCATTCCATCGGTCCAACTGCTCACGCATCAGATCACATGAGGACTGATATAGATATTTGTATGGATTAGAAAAACAACAACAAAGTTAAGCTAGTTGACACTTCTTTTTCAGGTCTTTCATATGACAACTCTCTATGCTATGCACTTTCATGTAAAAGTTTTGTGAGTGGAAAAGTAAGACGTAGAATTGAGTGTGACGCAGTAGTACTAAAAAGTTCAGTTCGAGTCAAGTATCAAAAAGACTCTGACAAATCTATTTTTTGAAATCCACCACAACTCTTTTTTTCCAAATCTTAAATGGCGTTTTCTTAAAAGGGATATGATTATGAGTCATGAAACAAAGGAAAACTAATGTGGTGCGGATATGAGTATGATAATGGTATTAAAGGAGAGGTATAGTTTTAGGTACACAACTAATGGGATAGAGCAAAATAGATGTAGTAATGTAATGTGCCATGTAGCAACTCTAGCTCAGAGGATGTAGTTGAAGTACGCAGAAAAGTGAACCGCTCACTTCACTCACTCCACGATACGAACGACGACGTATCAAGTTGACTACTAAAAAGCAAAAGGAGCACTGGCTAGTCTAGTAGAAAACAAAAACGAAGTGGTGGTGGCAATGGAAAAGAGTAAAAAAGGCTTTAGAGTTCAAGCAAAGGAGAATAAGGCGAGAAGAACACATGTAATACCTATAAAAGTTGGTAATAGTAATAATAGTAATATCTAGGCCTTGTTCTAAGAAAATTTCGTTTTATAGATTCATCATGAATCGCTCTTCGTCAGAAGAACAGACATACTCGTATATAGCGAAATAGCAGCAGCATTATATTATGAGAGCAACTTAGCACAGCAATAGCACGCCATATGAATCCGATCTGATGTGGTGCTAGCAAAACAGGCAAAGAAAAAAGAGCGGAAAAGGATTTTTCTTGCATCATGATCCCATGCGTATCAGCCTCATGAAAGATTATTACACATTACAAACTATATACATTTTATATAAAGCCATATGGGGCTCCTCTCAACGTCTCAACACTCAAATACATTGTAGTTTGTAGTATCTAATGTATGTACATAATGTACATGTGTCTTGTTCTTCTTGTTTTTCTCTTGGTTCGTCTTCTGAGCGAAGCATTGCACTTTGCCTTCTTCTCATCATATGATACCTAATGAACTCTGGTGAACACAAAGAAACACAGAGATCCAACTAACTTGCTCTTCAGCATATGTACCTTGTAAGGCTCTTCTCGCTAAAAAATAATATCAGTCAAAACCATATTCACTTTGAGTGCTGCAAAGCTGCGCTGCTCTGTTCCCTATATTACTTCACATACACATTCACGTACTTTGTGAAAAGTTGGACTTATAGCACGACAAAAATGCATGCAAATGATGCAACATTTAAAAAGTACTTGTTGATATTGACTATAAAACTACCAACATCTAATATCATCATCAGCTTCTTTTTCTCTAGGTACTCTTTCTAGAAACACCACCAGAAGAGGTGCATAATATTAGTATACGTTCGAGTACATTCTCAGTCGGATTCTGTTATGCTCAACTCAAACTCATGTGGTACTTTATACCCCATTCCACATGCTCCTTTTCATAAATTGTAAACATGGATATATGGTAATACGGTTGGGTTGAAGGCAATCTTAAATCTTGGACGATTGCTCGTTTGAATGCGTTCTAACGAAGTCAAAAATGCCAATAACTGCCAGGATGTGATGTGATGGGATTCCATATAGCATGGTTGTGCGCAGCGAAAGGAGATTTAGGAATTAGATTCCTTTTTAGATGAAAGAGCAAACCTAAAAAGAAACACTTGTTCTGCTAGTCACAAACCCCAACTGCTCCAAGAGCCAGACCGTCAGAAAGAAGATTGCAAATGCATACATTGTGTTAGACGCACATCACATTACATTGAGTTTGTAGTAATAACCTGTTAGTTTTCTTATAGTCACTAGCGTCATGATATGATCATGATTCATCATTGCATCGTGATGGGATGATGACAAAGACTTTTATTCCACTAGAAGACGGGCTAATTGCATTGTAAAACGCATTGAACTGTCTGAACCAACCGTTGCATTGCACTTTTTCTCAGAGATTCTTTTCTCCCTTTCATCTCTTTAGCTGAATCTACTATCTAATAAAAATAGCGGCTCTAGATAACTTGAAATTGAGCGTTTTCAACAGGATATCGGCAACTTTTTTATGAGCAACATATAACCAGTCAGTGATGATTTTGATGATGATGATATAATAGTAAAATGTCAGGGCGGCTAATAAATAAACTCATTTGGGTAGAGAAGCCTTTTATATTAATAATAAGAAAATCAATATGGGATGAATACTAAAATCTTTGCTGCTTGTCAGAACTCTCAATATTTTCCTTCCTCCTTGAATCAATATTTAAGGAATGAAGCCAACAGAAGATCCATGAATACACAATGCATTTTCTCAGAAAGCTTTTTTGTGCACGTACGCAACTCTCTCAGCTCTTCAGCTGCATTCTACTTATTCAATCCGATGCAATAGCTGAAATGGCAGAGGAGAATAAGAACGAGTTAGAATTGTGGATTGTGTAAATGGATCCATTTTATTTGTTGAAAGGAGATTGGGAGTTTTTCTTGCACCGAGTATGTATCGCATCACATTATATTTGTGTACACATAACGGCAATTTAGACATTAAACTAGTTTGTTTATTCAGCTCAAGTTACGCATGTCTCTCGGTTTGACTTTTCATTTGAATTTGCAGGATGAAAACCCTAAAGATAAAATGATCTGTATTTCCAAGCCAAACCCAGCGAATCAAATTCCCCCAGGTTAACGCTTCTAATAATTACTCTAATTTCTGTCTAAACAAGCCTTGTTTTTAGGTAGCTCAAGTCAACACCAACTAGAAGGAGATCAAAGTATCTGTTTTCAAATGGGAATCCTATGATGATCATATTTCTTAAGGTCACAAAGGACAACTTTTATCAGATGGTGAGGTAGGTTAAAACCAAACAACCATCATGTAATGTAATCGCATGCATAACAACCTTCGTTCCGATTTGTTTTCTGTTTGTCCTTTGCGTTTTTCAGCCAAGAATCACAAATAAGTATATGACACACTTATGTACGTCCGTCTGAACATAGGTATTTTGTTGTCAGATTAGCAGACAACAAAACTGCAAGGGAAAGACGAGGTAGTAGACGAAGATCAGACAGAAATTTCCACTTTTTATAAGCCACCAACCCTATCATAATGATTATGAAGGTGAGTTTATGAAAATGGTAAAGCTCAGCTGAAGAGAACAAGTGGGGGATAGATGAAGATGTCATAATAGTGTGCAAAAAAGTGTGTGCGTGAGATTTGAGCCAAAATGTTTGGTGCGTGTCCGTCCACATCATCATCCCATCAACATCAGCAGAACCGTCATTATCATCATCATCCACGTGGCTCTTGTCTTGTGTCTTCACTCTTACCGTCAGTCGCCGAAGAAGAAAAAAACTGTATCAATTTGCTGATGCTGCTGCTCAAGGAAAAAATGACAAAAAATTGTTACGGCAAACGGTAAGCTTTGTATTCTGGTGGTGACTTTTCCTTTCATTCACTCAGTTCCACTTTTTTGCTTCCCACGAGACGTTCTTTTTGTGAATGAATGCTTTTGCTTTTTATCGCATCTCTCAAAAAGATCGGAAGAACAATATATGTTGCATAATATTTCCCGTTGGGCTGCTAGACTTGATCCTTTTCCTTTCCTTAAAAAAGCCCAACTTAACACATTTTGCCAAATTAACATGATTTCATCGCACCATTCCCCTTTATTTTATGAATTTATATGGTTAACCCCAAAAATTCAATGTTTAAAACCAGCAACAAATAATTGACAAGTTTACAAAATCCGCATTAGAAACGGCAAAAAAAATGCAATGTTGATTGCGACTGCAACGACGTCGTAAGCAATTAAACAACTGAGTCAATGAGCACAATGATTGAATTTGAAACTGAATCTTGAAGCCGTCTACTACGCCGTCCTTATATCATCGTGACTAGCAAAAATGTATTTGTGCAAATAATTTCATTGTTCTACAACCTCCTTTTGTTTACATTTGCAATTTGTAATTGGAAGGGAAATGACATTTATTTTCAGGTATATTGTGATGTCATACATAACGATACGTGCCTATAAAAATGATAAGTATTTTTTCACTAATGCCTCGACTAATTCTCATTTTGATAAAGATCAATGACTGACTTGAGCACAATTACAATTTGCAGTTATAGCATAGCAGCATATTATCATAGTAGATGTTGAAACATTATCCCTTCGAGACTTTGTCGTTCATGCACTATATTTCTATATACTCCCCTTCTGCTAACACACAATTTTTCGAAACGAGCACAAAAATTGAAAATGAAAATTGCACATTCATCCTGTTCCTGTTTCATTCTCTATTTTATCGAGTCGTGCAAATAGGGGGAGGTACCCCAACAAATTAGTAATAGCAACATAAATGTGTGTGCAATTGAGATACTGTATAAAAATACGGTATGCACACACGCTAATTGAAAGAGAGTCAAGTCTGAGACCACGAGAGTACGATGACGGTTTTAAATGGCCTATTTTAAAGATGCGAGATATCAAAACAATCAGGCAAACCAGTCAACTCATTTTTTCTTTCCTTCTTTCGCTTTTTCGATGTATCAAATCAAAGTTGTTGAAAGTAAGAAAAGCGACTTATGTATAATCTACAAGACAACATGCAATTTACATTTCAGCAGCATGTTATCCCCTCTAGATTTTTCCTCCTTGATAGTTATGTAGTTCAAACAAACAGCTCAGTTTTATCCATGAAGTAGGAGAAGTCTTGATACATCATGTAGCTCGTCATAGTGCACACTTGATTGCTCATCTAGTTTTTTCCTTGGTACAGCCCATAGCCCAGCACTGAACCTCTCTCTTTCTAATCGAATAGATAGATAAAGAAACCCCAATCAGCGCTGTCGTTAGATGGTAAATGTTACGCAATGAATTTGATTATATTAGAGCCATTATATGCGTATTTTTGAGTTGAAGGAAAATGCTTTTCATACACTTTTTAAAACAGACATGCAGCAGCAGCCTCAAGGCATACTCAATTTTTAGAAGAAAAATTATTGTGAGCTGTTGCTCTTTTTGTCACTTGAGCTCGAGTTTATGCTTACAAGACATGCTCAAGCTGAACAAGTAGTTTTCCATAAGAATGTGAAATGTTCATATTTGGAATGAGAAGCTGTAGCTAAATTGCTTATCATTTTAATAACATTTCAGTACGAGTCATATTATATATAGTGATGTACTTTGATATTGATGACTAGAAGGCAGTTTATAAAATGATATGAGGAACTGACACGAGATGAGAAGGAGCGAGTGCACTGACTCGACTTGACTTGGCTTTGCTCTTCTTGCTCATACTCTGAATGGTTTAAATAGTTACATAGAAAACTATTTACTTTGAAATCTCTTTTACTAAAGGTTCATTGAGCAAATAGCTTAAATCTTTAGACAGTAAGTGCTAAAAGTTACAATCATGATGATGATGATGTATGCTATATCACAAGCTAAACGGGCTACACAACAACACCATCCGTCAACCAGGCCATATAGTTTTGTAGATTTAAAGATTAGAATCCTCATGTTATGTACCTTTATTTGCATTCATTGGAGTAGTTTTTTTCAAGTCTTTTAGAACGCTGCTAGCCAAGCTAGAAACTGATATGATCATGCAAAACTCAAAGGGACTACTTATACTCTTCCGATGCATCCTATTTGCATATAATTTAAAGTGAGTTTAATAGCTTCATCTCCGCATCTTTCTTGTCCTGCTTTCGTTGATTATGACACAAGTGCTAATATCAAAAATGTGCGCTTCCTTCTTCTTGAAAGAAGCGAAAAAGAAAGAAAAACGTTGTAGAGGGTTGTCTGCATTCTGCTAGAAGCATAAAAAAATAGGTGGATATGTTTATTATGCTCATTCCATGTTAAACATGGGATGGGATATGATAATATCAGAGGAAAAATGTTAATATGCGTGTAATCGAGAGCAAAACTGTGAACAAGGATTGTTACACTTATTCTTCTTCTCTCCTCTCTCGTAAAATGAATCTTTATTGCGTACAATATAAACTCTTTTAGAAGACAAGTCGAAAAAAACATGTATTTTTTTTTGTTGTTGCCACCATCCCATCACCTCCCACCTTCTTACTTTTACGCATGATATGATGATGATATACCTTTTTGACTCGCACTTAATCTAATGTACATACTTTTTTATAATGAATGCGTGCAGGAAAGGACATAATGTGGACGGTTGATCTTGAGGCAATTTATTTTATTAGAAGAAATCATAAAGCCATAGGCAGCCAGCATGTATAATGCATAATATTTTTTTACTAGCGCAAAACAGGCCAGCATTGTTGAAGAGACTTTTCTTGACTTGTCTTATCTTGAGCAAACTTCTTTTCCTGTTGCTTCTTCTTCGCTCATGTTTGCTTTGTAACAGCAAAAATATTCATTTTTAAACCTTTTAACAAGGAATAGGAATGGACACAAACTCAAAGCTTTTACTTCGTGTTTGGTTGTCAAATATTTTATATCCTTTCCTTCTAGCCATCCTGTCACGTCTTTTAGTCGAAGATGAGCACACAATAATATTGTAGCTTTGCTCATCCACTACGTTTCATTCCTCACATTTTGATTCTGATAATAATCCTTGTTCTATTTGCTCTAAACTCAGTGTTCATCATCAATGATGCAGTGCAATGAGGAGCAAAAAAAAGTTAGATAAATGGTTTCATTCATTCATCCCAGGGCAGCATAGCAATATATAGCGATTGCTTGTTATTTAAGAAAATGTACCTAAATTTTTTTCCTCCAACCATTGCCCAACACCAACTAAGCTAGTAAAGCCATGGAATTTTTAGGAAAGTGTGGCAAGGCAAGGTACTGAGTAGTTTATAATACTGAAAGAAAGGGTTATTTTATTGACGATTGGATCTGGAATAATTGGTTCAGTTGATGAGATCACTTTTCAATTGCTGAATATTCCACTCCAGTAGAAGGAAAGGGAATTAGGTACAAATACTGCTCATGATGTGTCCCCTCTAGTAGTGCAATACTTGTTTTTATCAGAATGAACGCGAGGAGAAATGTGATAAAAACAGTTCTACAAATAATCCACGTGTACTCCACTTTTCAATCCCCCTTGTTCATCTTATCTTTAGTTGCTCAAGCAAGCAAATTATATGGACGTAGCATTTTATATTTTATGCATACACAATTTTTTGAATTGAGCCACCTACCTCCCAGAATAAGAGAAAGACAAGATTGTTAATTGTAGTGATTACTCGGGCACTCATTACAATTGCTGAGCATTGCATTTTTCTCTTTGAGTGAAAAAGAAATTAAGCGATAGATGGGAGAGATAGGAGGGGGAAACAAAGAAAACTAAAGGATGATGACGATTATGATTACAATATTTTTTTGTAGTGAATCCGATTGCATTTAGCTATTAGTGCTGCTAAACACCGCTACCAACTAACAATAAAGTTGAGTACGTCATGAGTAAATTAGTGAATCTTAACCGGGACGATTTCCTCTTTCAGATAAAAATAGGCAGGTAGAAAAAAAGAGGTAGTTTTAGTACGGTCAAATGCTCATAGTTCACATTATCACATTGGTGAAGATGTGAGCCGAGCAACTGCTGAGCAACCATTTGAATTTATTACAAGCCATGCTCCACAACTTAACCATCATGATTTTTATTACATTACATATAATAACCTTTTCATATTTTGTATTTATGTGAATGATAGTCGTGTGTTTTAGGTACAAAATAATGCTAGTTTAGCGTGGCATGCCCAAATGGAATACTTGACTTTTTGCTACGTTTTTTGTTTTTTTATTTCATTTCACATCAACTTCATTGAGGAAATCTATTTCAGCCTGAGTGACTAAAAATTTTGAAAACTTTTTCTTCATCTTGCTCAATCTTGAGTCAGTCTAATAAGTGCCGTTTTACAGAATCCGTCACAGCTTCAGGTAGAAAATTGATGGCCGCGCCTACGCCTGGCCTGCTCTGGCCTGCCTTCCTCTTTTCAAAGAAAATTGGAATAGCGACTCAGACTGAGACCCCCATTTTTAAATCTTATCAAACAACAATTACAATCTACAATATTATGGTAGTTACGTTACATGTTCGAACAAATTGGTTGGTGTATTATATGCGGCTTGGTTTGGGCTTAGCCAACGTGAAATGATATGGTCTACCTGACTTATTTATTGCTGCAAACGCAAACGAAGCTAAAATTGATACGGATATGGTGAAGCCCATTAAATTGCGGAACTTCTCTCTTTCGAAAATATCAAAAATCTTTTGCAAATTTTGTAGCTTTTTTATACTTTGCCATAATATTACATGGGTTTACTTACTTATATGAAAGTATGTACCTAGAAAAGACAAAATAGGCACGCTTGCGAGATTTAAAAGTATATCATTCACTTCTTCTTTTCTTGAAAGACAAAGTGAGCGTCAAGTTAGCGTCATAGTCATAGACTTTTTTAAAAAGACCAGCAAAGCGTAGCATTTTTTCCCTTACAAATCAACGCTCCTGTTTCAACCCATTTGGATTGAAGAGCTAAATAAAGTTTTTGAGTCTTTTTTGTGTCTGTTGATTGCTGATTTTCAAACTCAGATTATTAGCTTCCCTTTTCTTATGGCTAAATTGTACAACAATATTATTAGCCAATTTGTTAAGCTATATTGCAGGCAAGCAAAGAGCGCAAGGAGACTTTGCAGCAAAAAATGTTTCTGCTCTGATACTTTTTATTACACAACAGCTCAGTTATACCATCCATTTACTATGAAAATCAGTCCTCGCTACTAAAAGTTTAGCCTTTTGAATAGTCATCCATCCATCGATACATTTCGTTTAAATTAAAAACTACAAAAACGACTACTACTATATCTTCCTAGAAAGTGCTCTGTCGTGATGAATGATGCAAAATATGATCAAATCACACGCTAACTTGCTAGCTGCTTTCTTGAAGTGTGAAGGAAGTGAATAAAATATTATTAGACTCTTGGGGTTTGCTGTCACTAACTTCATCACGAACAGAGATCACCTTTCCTTTTTATCGTGATCCCATCACACATCAATAAGAAAGGTTAATTACATCGAATACCTGTGACTTGTCGTCGGTAGGCAGGCGAAGACGTGCCAAAAGACTATAATGCATTAATGTATTGTAATGCTATATGTTGTCTCTGACAAATGTCTGTGGTATCCTTATAATAATAAAAGTGTCATGCGGAATGGCTATCAAATTCAATATCATGCTGATAAGAAAACCTTGCCGATGCAGTTTTTGAGATCAGTTTAGTTGGTGACATAGAATTGACTATATAGAGCACCACTGGCACCGGTAACACAACACGACGAAATGTCATGTCGTTAACAATGAACCACAAGAAGTGTTGCTAATATGAAACCGGAATCGTCTTTGCTAGCTGTTCTTCTAAACGGCTACAACTGAGATTCATATGACAAGAGATGAGAGAACCATTCGTTATCAATCTGGTTATCTGCATCACAAATTCTATTCTGTCTTGTGTACATGACCAGACAGAAGTTCAAACACGCGACACAAGTTGCTCACTCAAGTTGTATAAAAATATACAAATAAATGTAATCAAATCGAAATGCTTTTAACTGGTAAAAAAATGGTCTACTGCAAAAGAGCTATTATCAATATTACATTGGTGCATGATTTGATAGCATATCACGGCAAATAGCTGTTCTCATAATGTTTCAGGGAGTTGCTCACTCGCACGACTTTTTTCTCAAAATTATTATGCGGATGCGCACATTTTCGACAAGATTTCGATTAAATAGTATGTGGGTATACAAAGATAATCCATTACTAGAGGGCTAGAGTAAAGTGGATAATGCAAATTGCAATGTAATAGGAAGGAAGAGAGGGTAAACTAATAACATTCTTCAAGCAAGCTTGATGAGATGAGAATGGAAAAGAGCAAGGCCAAGCCCAGAAAAAGGGTAACGTTCTGTTGTTTTAAATGCTAAATTATGCATCCTACAATCATGGTTTAGATACGTAATTGATACGCTTTACTCGAAGTTTATATGGTTTGAAGATTTTCGTCAAAGTAAATGATCCGTTTCCGAGGGGCATTTTTGTGTGGAACGTTGTTGAACAATGGACAACACGACTTTTGGAGAACTTTATTATTATAATATATGTTTATAGACCAAAAGAAAAAGCATGAATAAAAATGGAAATTCGGAATTTGAAGTACGGAAATGTTTGTGTCAGTTACTTTACAGCAACGTTCTCAAGCGCCGATAAGTTATAAATGAAAATATATACAATTAGTTGTACAGTGAGACTGCGGAAGCTGTCGAAGTTCAGTTCTAGAGTGTTTTGGTGAAAGTTGGGGTTATTTGATACGCGTCCTTTTTTGATGTAGCTCCTGTCGGCGGCTCTAGCTACTTATGCAGCCTTCTTGTTGTCCTTTCGGATTTCATTCCGGCTCTTTATGCATAAAAATATCCTTAACCATCATCCTGATCATCCCATAGCATGTGATGATGCTGATGATATTGATATTTGTTGGACTCAATCAATCTGATTGAATTAAAAACAAAATATATTGTTTTCAGTGTGTATCCATTGCGTTCACCAGTGTTTCAAATCATTTCAGCTTCGTTTTATACAACTGAGCCAACTGTTTTGTTTTAGACAACAATTTTTGTGTTCAACACCCAGTTTTACTATTTTCTTTCGAACTTTCCACACAAGGTAAATATATTAATTCCGTACTTACTTCAATGATCAAGTGGATGATTGATGATTTATTGTTAATTGGGCTTCATTAACTTGTTTCTTTTTTAGTTAACTCCAACCACGAGCCAGGAAGGAAGAGGCGAACAACTGTTTGTCAATCGATCGATTCCGATTTTCACACCCATTTAGGAGGAAACTCTTCAAAACTTTGAAAATGAATCGTGGAAGACGTCGTCCGTATGAGGATACTGAAGGAGGAGGTAATCTTCACTTTCAGTTTAAGTTTAAGCGTTTGCCTGGAATTGAAATTCACGTGTTCCTAAACGTAACTGTTTAATTTTTACAGAACGATATTTCAAGAGAAGGCGAACCAGTTCCCACACTGAGAAGAAGGAGGAAGATCCTATAAAAAGCCAAATTTTGACTGCTGGAGAAAGGACCAGTTCAGTTGAAACAAGCATTGAGAGCGTTGCAAAAAGCCTAGAGTCCGAGTTGGCAACTCAGAAAGCCAAAATCCTGGAATTACTGGTGGAAGTTGTCACAACCCACCCGGAGAAATGTTCTGTGTACTCTACTCTTGCAGGCTTACTCAATGCCAAAAACTATAATTTTGGAGGAGAGGTAAGTTATTGCTCAGACATTCTTTAATTTTCTACTCTCTTCAATCTGAAGAATAAATGTAATTATATTTTGTCTCTGTAGTATGTGGAAACTTTGGTGAAGACTTTCAAAGAGCATTTGAAATCTGGAAATTGGCTGCACGCTCAGTACACTCTCCGATTCATTTCCGATCTTGTCAACTCTCATGTTATTTCGGCAACATCACTACTTCAACTATATGACACGTTCATGGAAGGAGCAGTGGATTCGACGGTGCCACAGGTTCGGCGTGATTGGCTCGTCTATGCGATTCTCAACTGCTTGCCATGGGTCGGAAGGGAACTGTATGACAAGAAAGAACAGACGGTTGAGCGTCTCATGATGACCATTGACAACTTCATGAGGAAGCGGAAACGAACCCATGTGGGAATGCTCCGAGTCTGGTCAACTGATGAGCATCACAAGCAAGAGGAATATCTAGAGTGCCTCTGGCTTCAGGTGGAAAAACTGAAATTGGACGGATGGATTGAAAAACATATCAACAGACCTTACTTGGCATTTGACAGCGTTTTATGTGAAGCACTGCAGCATAATTTGCCGCAAATTTCGCTGCCACCTCATCATGAAAATATGATTTACCCTGCGCCAAGCGTCGTGTACAGAATGTTTGATTACACTGATTGTCCAGAAGGACCGTTGGCTCCAGTTCTTCCTGGAACACACAGCATTGAAAGATATTTGATTGAGCAGGAGCTGAGGGACATTCTACGCAAATATCATAATGAACGCAGAGAATGGTAAGCTTTCACGAATTTATTTATCCTCTTTCTTGGATTGAATATTGATTCAATAATTAATATATTTTGATCGCTCTTTCTTTCGCAGTACTTCACATTTGCTTGAGTACCAACACAACAACAGAGTCCCATTGGAATATATGGTTGTCGAAGTCATTTTTGGAGAGTTGTTTCGTCTGCCAACCCCAGAGTACTTGGAGATTTGCTATGGATCTGTTTTGATTGAGCTGTGCCGCAAATCACCTGCATTGATTCCTCAGGTTTTGGCACAAACTACGGAACTGCTTTTCGAGAGGATAGATACTATGCACCCAGCTTGCATTGATCGATTCGCCAACTGGTTCTCATACCATTTGAGCAACTTTCAGTTCCGGTGGACATGGGAAGACTGGTCTCGAGCATTGGAGTTGGATCCAGATCATCCCAAGCCAAAGTTTATTGCTGAAGTCGTTCTGAAATGCTTACGTTTATCGTATTATGAAAGGATAGCGGACTCTGTGCCCAAGACTTTTGAGAGGTTGGTTCCTCCACCTCCAGAACCAATTTATAAATTTGCGGATAGAGACGGTAAGAATTTTACTTTTATACGCAAATATTTCTAGTGCATGAAAAATAAGTGGTGTAGTTTATTTCAACAATTCTTTATTAGACGTATTTGTATTTACAGTAAATGTTAGGCTTCACTTCTTAAAATCTAATATGTAACCGTCTGGATTGTCAATGTCGTTTAGGGACCCACCTCCAAAGTTATTAGCTCCGACTCCAACTCTTTGAGCAAAATTACTTTTTGTGGGCTTACTGCTGTAATCATTGTTGTAGTCCTTGATGTATTGTCCCTTCTTTGGAATGTCAGGTTTATAGTTTTTTTGATCGTGTTGAGGATTATAGTAGTTATGAGATTTATTTCTATCATAGTAACTATCCTCATATCCTACATTATTATTATTGAATTGATTACGCGGTGGATAGGGAAGGTGGGGTTGTTGCGGTTGATGTCTTCGGTCACCTTCATAGAATACTCCATCATCATAGTCATAGGTTGGTCTTTGCTGGTTGTTGTGTTGATTGAAATATGGTTGAGTAGGTGGTGGTGGTGGAGGGACAAATGGTGAAATGATATCCTGAATAGATTTAGGATGATCGTGATCAACAGCGTGATGATGAGGTTGTAATGGTGTTGCTATACCCGGAACTGTGGGTGGACTAGGAAGTACCCCTTGTTGTTGGTATTCATAATCAAACGCCAATCCTTGTTGAGGTGGCGCAGGAATTTGATTTTGGTAATGAGGATCAGCAGGAATAGGTATTTCTCCAGCAAGCTCATGTTCATTCAGCATGGATTTGATTGAGTCTACGTTCCGAAAATGATGATTGATTGCATCTCTGTATAATGATAGGAAATCTTCTGTATACTTACCGTCGTTGTGCTCAATTGGAACACCTCTGGGGTGCTCTGAATCAATGTGATCTATAAGCGGTTGAGGTGGTGGTGCATGTGTTCCAATTCCAGACAACTGGCTATAATAATCTTGGTAAAGTTTGGGGACTCTGTGACGCACATCAGTCAGAATAGGTAGCTTGTGATGCCGTGTCGTGTCAATCTCATTTATGTAGTTTGGAAGTAGAGGGTCCAACGGAGACGGTCTAAACTGTTCGGGGTTCTCGTTGAAGGGAATTAGCTGAGGTGGTGTTGGTGGGTTTATTAGGTGGGGTGGAAGTGGGTACACCAAGTATTGTAGCGCAGGTTGTCCATCTGCCGTTGCAATCCGACTGATTGACCAGTAAGCCATAACCATATCTCCTTCAGTTAGCAAACTGCATTTGCATAGCTCTTGAGTCCCTTCTCCTGATCCCGCTGATTGAATATCAGGAGGAGTATAGAGTTCCGACGGAATTCTAATTTCCAAGTTTCCACTTCCACCTGCCAGCGTAGCGATTCCGGAAACTATTGGACCTTGTCCAGCAGGAAGGTAGATTTCTTCTGGAAGATCGGAAGTTGCGTAAGATTTCAAATCCACGAATTTCAGTTTCGCAGTTCGAAGTTGTTTCCAAAGGACTTTGCTGTTTACGGGAGATGGGCTCTCTTGTTTCTTTGAAGTCAAGCTTTGATACAGAGCTTTTCTCAGATTTTTTATCCAAATTGCTGGCATTTTCATTTGCTGACTCACTTGACGCTTCACAATACTTTTGAACATTTGGTAAGGACCGTGAGAATTTTGAACTGGGTTCTCCTGTCTTGATGGGTTGCTAATTGATTTAAAACTTGAGCTGAGTTGCTTCAGACTCTCCGACATGGAAAAGCCGAGCTTGGCAATTTTGTTGAAAACTGAATCTTGCGGAGGTGTGAGTTCCTTTTGATTTGCGAGTGGCAGACGTCGTGGAGGTGGTGATGTAGGTGGGGCTACCCGTTTTTCATGGTCCTTAATTTCATGATTAATTTTCTCGAGCTCTTGATAGAGAAACACATTTAAAAGTTCTGAGCCTGCCTCATTAACGACGTCCTTTAGACTGGCGGTGGTGGTTGTTGGCGTCATCGGTGTTGATGTAATGGTGGGTGCCTCTTCAATTACCTCTTCTTCTTCCTCAGCTTCCAGAAGTGGAGCTGCTTCAGTTGGAGGTTGAAGAGCGATAGCAGCCCCTTTCGGGGACGGAAATTTTAATGGCACGATGAGTTTGTACACTTGATTTGTATCTGCTTCTTGATTATACAATTCTCCAGAATTTATGGAACGTGCGTCGGCAGGTTGCGTCGCAAAGGTGCCGTTTGGTTCGGAAGCGGAATGTGCCACTCCTCCGGTTGCAGCAATGTAGCAGCATGGTGGCAAATAAAACTGAGAAAACTGGATACAATTAGAAAGGCTAATATTCTGGATTAAAATAAGCAAGATTGTAAAACCAAACGTTTTAGAATAGCGGACAACAGTGGAACATAATTCCAACATTTTGGAAGTGTGAATGAAAGTTGTGCTTGTTATCGGCTCGAGAGTTGTTGAACTTGTGAGAATGATGATGTAAGTATTCCTCTCCCTGACTGATCAAAACATAGGAGGGCGGTGGTGGTGGCACTAATGTCGTTTGGTTGATGATGTTGATGGAAGTTAAAAAGATAATAATATTAGTTTAGCATTATAAACAACAGCGCATGATCGTAAATTCATAATGAGTTGAATAGAAATGCACAGCTTTTTTTGTGGGTTGTCATTGTGTGGAGTCATCAATTGTTCGTGATGTAATGCAAGTTAAAAGTTAGTGCGTGGTATAAGCCATGCCACCTGTCTGCTTTGCCTCCACCTGAAGAGTGCACAAGGTTCCTTTTTAACTTTTTCATTTCAAACTCATTATTCAATTCGATTGTTCCACACTTTAAAAATGCTTAGAAATATATACATTTGCAGTGGCAATAGTAATCAACTGAGGTGGTTTCTTAAAGTTCAAGCCTGAGTGCGCAGCAAACATGCATCATCCATTACTTTTTATTAATTTTGAGGATAAGTGAAAAAACGCAAACTTTGGTAGGCAGGTATAGTTAGATATCCTGAATGAAGACAACACAAGCAAGCTCAAAGGGTATAATTTCTTTGTTACAAGTGACATTAGTAGGTACGTAGGTGGGATGACTGAGGTGACACGTCAGATTGTCATGCAATAGCCACTTGTCAACCTCAAACTTTTGTTTTGCCGTTCAGGGCAAACCGTTTCCTTTTCTTCCACACTTGGCTGAATTTCTCTTGTTGTTGCATTGCACTGCTACGTGTGTGTGCTTCTCACCGACTTGTTGTGTTCTGAATTGCATTTCTTGCTTGTCGATGATATTATTACATGCTCCATTATTGACACGAAACAAATTAAATTAGTAGTACTTTTACATTTAATTTTAAATGAAACCATTCTCCCTTTCTGCTATTATTGCTCATGTTTACTTTATAGTTTCTCCTTTTTGTTGTGTGTTTGTGTCACGCGTCTTTGTTCTCTTGTCAGTTTCAATTTGTAACTAATTTTATTATGTGTTTTGTTGCGGAACTAAAGACCTCCTCGTTTTCCTCACAGCCGTCTTCGTAATCGCAATTAGCATCAATCATTTATTATGTAAGAGCAGTGGATTATTGAGTGTGGGTTGATGTTGAATGGAGAATGAAAGATTTGCATTATGAAACAAGGAATTAAAACTGTTTCTTATTTTTTTTTAAATCTTTAAATCCTGTAATTTTAATGGTGGTAGCAATCAACTGAGCCTTAACGTTTAATGGACAACGTTGAGGAAGTGATTTACAGCATAAGAACATTTTTTCGAACGAAGGCTAGGGTTGGTGGTGGTACTTGAAAAATATGACCAGAATGAGGTGTGAAGGTGATAAGCAGGTATAATTACACGAGTTAAAAGCTCTTCCTTCCTTCCTGTGCTCGTGTGCTCATTTGGCTTTGAAAAAGGTGTAGGTGTAGTTTGGTATATTCTCTGACATTGAATTTTTTGAAGGTGTCGCCATAAAAAGTGAAGAAGCCTGCTCATTAAAATCCTTTTTTTAATGTTATGTTTTATGTTTTAAATCCTAGATGGGAAGACAGAAATTGGGACTCTTCAGTCAAAGCAATTGCAAGCTGCTTTCCGAGGCAAAGCGGCACATGAGGAAATCATCGTTATTTTGAGTGAAATCCCGAACCCATTAGAAGGGGATGAAGGGGGACCCACTTCCCACAACCCGATTGCAATTGATGTGTTTTCTCAAACACTTTTTATGCTTGGATCCAAGAGTTTAACGCATGCTCACGCTGCCATTGCCAAGTATCAACCGGTCTTCAAGCGCATTGTGGAGAACGAGGATGCTCAACTCTGTGTCCTCAAGTCGGCCTACAGCGTGTGGAAAAATGACACGCAGATGTTGTCCGTCGTTGTGGACATGCTTCTCAAGTACCAAGTTGTGGAGTGTGCTGCCGTGGCCAACTGGGTATTTTTAAAAGAAATGCAACCAGACTTTACTCGAATCTACTTGTGGGAGATTCTGCACTTGACGATTCGCAAAATGAACAAGCACGTGTCAAGGCTCAGCTTTGATTTGAATGAGGCACGGGAAAAGGTGCGCAAGGCGGAAATGAATACGAGCGAGAGTGAGGATGAGGATGGAGATCATGCGGAGAATCCCAAGGATAAGGACAACAAAGACGTCCCCACTGAGGAGCAAGTCGACAAGATGGAAGAAAAGCTGGAAGCAGCGCAAGCGGATCAGAAGAATTTGTTTCTGATCGTTTTTCAGAGATTTATCATGATCTTATCGGAGCATATCGCGAGATGTGACACTGATGGAAAGACCTTCAACACTGCGTGGTACAGATGGACTATTGGAAGACTGCAACAGGTTTTTATGCAGGTTAGTAACGGCAGAGTCTATATACTTTTGTTTTTTATTCTGTATTGCATCTGAATCTTATGGAAACTAGTATTTTTATTTGTCTTTTTTGCAGCATGCTGAGCAAGTAGCCCAGTACAGTTCTACGCTGGAGACTCTTCTGTTCACTCAAGACTTGGACAGAAATATTCTCGAAATATTTCATCAATTTCAGGCTCTACGTGCCTAGTTTATTAATTGCCTTATTATTGAAAAAAAAAACTTTAAACTTACATATTATTAGATTTATGCTTTGGTATGTAGATAGAGTCGTAGTAAAAGTATTTATGTGACTCGTACTTTTTAGCCAGCTTCTAAGGGTATTATTGTTGGACATGAGGGAACTTCATAGGTAAAAACACTCTTATTATTATATGTAATATCTATAAGTTTATGCATTCATTCAAGTCGGGAAGACCTTTGTTAATAAAATTGATTGTTTTGAAAAATATTTATTGTTAAATTGCGACATTGTATTTATTTGATATTCATGGGTATATTCAAGTAGATTTACGTTCTATAACAAGCCGAAGCTCAAAAGGTGTAATAAACTTGGCACAAATACAGTTTGCTAAAAAACACCTTCCAAGGAAGGTTGACATTGATAAAAAGGAATGTAGATTCCACGGATTGTAATAATGTTGGATTCACGATCTCAATAAAAACCCTTGCTTTTTTACTTTTTGGCATGTTTTTGAATGATTGCAAGAACGTCATTAACATCATCCTTTGATCCAAGGAAGATTGGGGATCTCTCGTGAATTTTAGTTGGCTGCATGTCTAAAATTGGTATAGTGCCATTACTTGCTAGTCCTCCAGCTTGCTCCATGATGAAGCTCATTGGATTGCATTCATAAAGCAGACGAAGCTAGAGATAATATTTTGAAAACTGTTATTTTAATACATAATTACTTATGTAATAGGCTACGTTGGCAAATGTAGTTAGTTACCTTTCCTTGTGGAGCATCTTTCGTTGCAGGGTACATAAATATTCCACCGTACTTGAGTGTTCTATGAACGTCAGCTACCATTGAGCCGATATACCGAGCTCCATAAGGTTTTCCATTCTGGAATAACAAATTTCAAATATTAATCAAATGGTCAGGCTTGTGAGCTAATATGAACATGTCAATATCAATGTCAGACTTACAGGTGGATTTTTCTTTGATTCAACGTATTCTTTGACAGCATCATCCCAGTTGTGAGCATATCCTTCGTTGATACTGTAAATTTTCCCTCTGGAAGGCACTTGCATGTTTGGGTCTGTCAGAATGAATTCTCCGATTGCCGGATCCAGCATAAATCCATGAACTCCATGGCCAACAGATAAGACGAGAGCTGTTGCGGATCCATACAACGCGTAACCAGCAGCCACGAGCGTACGCCCAGGCTGCAGCGCGTCTTCAACGGATGGAGCTCCTTCCGACACTTTCCTACATAAATAATTAAAGATTTGACGTTGATGAATGGTAGGAATATCGAATATGAAGAGGGAATTGTGTAGTATAAGCTTAATTACTTGTAGATTCCAAAAATGGATCCGATAGAGACAAGACAGTCTATATTGGAAGAGCCGTCAAGTGGATCGAAACATATAATGTACTTCCCTTGCTTCTCTGTTTCTACCTACGTCAAGGCAAATGCATTGTTAAAATTGCAATCTTCAATAGTTTCTGCTACGTCTGAATCGGAATTCATACATACCTCTATCTCTTTGTCATTCTCTTCAGAAACCAGGAGACAAGTTGTGAAGCTAGAGCGCATGAGATTGATGAAGAGATCATTGGAAAGTACGTCCAATTTCTTTACTTCCTCCCCTTGCACATTTGTCTGACCTGCAATTCCGTAACTAAAATCACAGAATAGTTAGAAATATTAATCAAAAGTAGATACGGGCAGCTTCTCCACTTTAGGTAGTATAGCAGACAGTATAGATGGATATGAAATTTTCTTACAGTTTTGCAAGTCCAGCTTTTCGAACAGCGGAGGAAATTGCTTTAACGGCAGACTGGATTGTGGAGAGGAGGAGCGTTAAATCTCCGCTTGCCTCAGGTGCCCGCTTTCTTTGTTCAGCTAGCACAAATCTCGTCAACGTCATGCAGTTCACATCAATTTGCTGTCCATTCGACGACGTCATGATGTCTATTTGTTGTGCAAAATCTACCGTAGAACTTTGGAAATCAGAAAATTTGAAACTATTTCCTAAATTTTTGAATCCGAAAGTGTAGAAACTTGGAAACAACAACGGAGATTCTTTTGACTGCTCAGCAACATGCAACCTGTTTGCCCTCTATTCGCAATAAAGAAAGAAGTAGTCTGTAAAAAGAAACTGGTGGTCTAAAACTTTATTGAGAAGGTTGACTGACAATGATTGCATTCACTTATACGACATTCCGCATCCTACTATCTGGCGTAGGATTACCTTTGGTCCAAATCCAAAGGGCATGTTATCATTCACTTTGGACTCTTGGCTCATTTACATATATCTTATCCTTCCTACTCAACGTGGCCCAACTATTATGTTCATGTATGTTGTCAGTACATAGCAGAAGAAGTAAAAAGTGTTTTTGTTATCCTGCTGAAAGTTAAAGTGAAGCCGGTCTTATGTTCTGATTCGTCTTCAGGGTGTACGTCACAAGAGTAAGCCCACAAAATCTTTCCATTCAGTTCACTCCATCCATGCATATTGCATAGCCAAGAAAACAAACAAGGAAGAGTCAAACTGTAAATGATGCGGATAGGAACTTTGCACTGGTAATCATGGATATGATATGAATGATATGGTGTGCAATAATAGTGCTATAGTGGTGCATACCAGATATGTATAAACATATTTAGGCATTGTCAACATCAGTAGTTTTTTGCTGTACCCAAATACTGACAAACTGACAACACCAAGATGTTCACATATCTTTTTATGCATAAACTATCTATGCTCATGCTGAAAAGCTCACTATGCATCGGTTGCTGGAAATAGTAGTGTCTTTTTATCACATCACATTAAAAAGGTCCAAGCCAAACTACCAAAATGTCCTGTCTGCCAAATGCGGTGTTACAATTACAAAGAACCTTTGGTTTGGGCTACTTAAAGAGGGATTAAAGCAAGGTTCAGAGTTCATAAGATTAGTATTATATTATACGCATGCATATATGTTTTGGAAAACAAAGAGCTACCCAAAAATACACTTATAAACTTTTTGTAAGGGTCTCCTTAATAAAGTTTTTCATGATTCTCGTAAAGCTACCCAGATTTTAACTCGAAATGAACACAATGGTCCCGTTCCCACTTCTTCTTCTGTACGGCATGTGTAATACATTTTGTAGAAAAAAACTATTTTAACTAACATTTTAGCATTAAAGATAATGGAAGCAAAATAATCGTTTTAATTGGTCTCAAAAAGTCATCCTCTATATATGAATCAATCTTTAAAAATTGAGGCAAAACTACGAACTGGAAAAATAATTCGTCATACAAATGTTCAATTTAATTGGTGTAAAGCATTTACACATGTATAGTTTGGCTAGTTCTTAAAAATCAACTCCATCCGTCCGTGTTCCTATGCCCAAATCTTAGCTGTCAGCATCAGCATTGGCAGTAGAAGAGCTGCGTTTTTATCCATTTAGCAAGGTTTTTGACACTGAGACCTTGAATACTTGAATTCATTGCAATGAAAGGTATAAGAAGAGGATGAATGATGATGATTCTTGCTTACCAACCACAGTACACAGTTTATTGGCTCTTATTACATGGCCGGAACAAGTTTCGTCTCTCCAACATCTGTAGCTATGCTATACAATGGAAAATACAACAATGCGATGCAACGCAAATATATGAAAAGAAGAGGATGATAACGAAAAGCGAATGTTGAAAATCTACTACGTGCTGGTTTCAGCAGCAATCACAGGTTGTCCAAGAATACCTGTTTCTTTCTTATGCACACTTTGTTTCGCTGGCTTGGCTGCTGGAGCCATTGGCCCATGATCTTTTTTGTAGCTATTTGCTATTTCCATGTTGTAAATGTAGCAGAAACGTCAAAAGAAATGCGTGCTTCAACCCTTTCTATCTTGTTTTTCTGCCAGTTAGCACATAAATACATAAGACTTCTTCCATCATCCCGTGTACCTATACCTTTGAGCATATGAAATTTGTCTGAAAAACTTGAAACTGGCTTAAAATCAGGATGAGTTGATTGTCCAACAATGCAATGCGAGCAACACCACATACCCTTTCCTTCATTTCAGTATCCGATCCGGCTCATGTTATAAATGCTCCTCCAGACCTGAGCTGACTTCTTCTAAGTTCTAATCTATAAAATGCATGTTTTTTGCTGGATTTAATAATAATGGGCAGATAGACAAGAATACAAAACGAAGACGAGTCAGCAGATTTTTTTCGGAGATTTAGAGAAAAGAACGCTCAATCTCATCTTTACATTTTTAGCCACAATCTGTTTCTAATAGAATAGTGGACAGAGGTGCTTCAACTAACCACTTTAATAATAATAATAAATTAGTTTGAAAGTGTGCTAAAATATAAAATGGGTGCTAAAGTACATTTGAGCATGGTTTGCATGCAGCTCTTGTTACTTCCGGTCGCAATAGTTTTATCTCAGCAAGAGAATCCTTCTTCCAACTCTGTTGATTCTGTGCACAAATATAATGCAGAGGAGTTTATAAAATATGTTCCCAGAAGAAATCACTACGTCTACTTTTATGCTCCATGGTAAGCCTAAAAATCAGTTCCCCATCGTTTATAATTCGTATTTTGCTTTGTTTAAAAATATTATGCAATTGACGGATTGTAGGAGTGGAGATTGCAAAAATGTTGCTGGAATATGGGAGGAACTGGCACTCCGCTTTAATAAGAAGCCTGACGGGGATGTTGTGTTGGCCAAAGTAGACTGTACGACGGAAACGGACCTTTGTACAAAACACACCATCACAGATTATCCAACGTAAGTTAAAATGCGAAAGAAATATGGATGCGCAAATAATAATTTGGGAATTGTCATTCATGTACTATGTATGATTACTGCTGCAGGGTAAAATTTTTCAAAACCGGTGGTGATCCACTTGGTATCCGTTACCGCGGTGCAATTGACCTAGCCTCCCTGGAACAATTCATGAACGGTAATATTGGAAAGGAGGCGGAATTCATTTATGGAGCTCGTGTGCCCGTCATTCCTGAACCAGAATGGGGTCTCCACAAACTGCAAGACGAGAGCTTCAACGACGCCATGAACTCTGTAACCCGAGCTTTCATCAGTTTCTGCACTCCTTGGTCCAGCAAATGCATGGACTTGGAGCCAGTTTGGAAGGAGCTAGCAAAAGAGTTCAGATTCGAAGATGATTTTATTGTTGGCACCGTTGACTGCACAATGAGCAAGAGTACCTGCAACGAAAATGAGGTGAGGGGATATCCTTCCCTCTTATGGCTTCAGGATGGCACCGTCTTCGACAAGTACCCCACAACCAACAGAACCTTTGAAAACTTGAGAGAGTGGGTTCTCAAAAAGCTTGGCAAAGACAAGGTGCGCACCGTTCCCGCTGGCGTTGAGGAGGAAATGGACCCCACGGAAATTATCAATCTGACAAAGGACGACTTTTTCAAAGCAATGGAAGCGAAGCAGATGCTTTTCGTTCAGTTCTGGACCCCCTGGTGCTCGCTTTGTCTGGAGTTGGACAACACGTGGGAAGCACTCGCATCCAACTTTAACGACAAGGGTGAAGGAGAAGTTCCCAAGATACTCATTTCCAACTTTGACTGCACGATCAACAAGGACACCTGCGAGGAGCTGGGAGTGGATGACTTCCCCACGCTCAACGTCTACAAGCACGGAAAGCTGTACAAGACTTATAAGGGAGACCTCAAGATTGATCCGTTGACTGTTTACGTTCAGAAAATTGTTGATGGCAAGGATGAACTTTGAATAATGCCCTAACTAAATTATCTTTATTTAATTCCTATGCATTAATGGCTCAAATCAATGTAAACGTGACTCATTATTTTTGCCTATTTCTCTATCCTTTCCACTTACCCATCACCAACTTTCAACATTCATATTGACTTGTCATTTTGCCTTCTTTTCGTTTGTGTAAAAAGTGCAATACTTCTCCGTTTGTTGAACCTGCTAAATGCTAAATATCAAAGTGGTTTTTGTCAACGCCAATCATGATCTGAATAAAAGGGAACAAGATGCCCCGAAAAAATTGAATTAATTATTATATCATTAAGGTTTTTTATTGTTTTCGCATATTCGTTTTTCGGTTTCTCATATTATTATTTGTATAGTAATACCATTTTCATTCAGAGTACAAAGTCAGAAAATACACAATGACTAAGATATTTACTTACACTTAATGAGTAACAAAGATTATATTCATCGTCATGTTTCACTAGATAGTAACGTCTTTTTGATTTGATTCACAACATTTTACTTTCAATAAATACTTTTTT
>JAQGAP010000732.1:0-27800 GCA_034697805.1 Orchesella bifasciata
CCCGTGTGATTTATTGCCAACTGATGGTGTTAGTAAAACCATGGCGAAAAGGATGTTGCAGGAATGCGAGGAAAGCTAACCTAACCTCAACAAATTCAGTAGTCTCACAACCGTATTCCGTATGATTCTAAATTTACAACAACTTTCTAATAATAGTACATTTATCATTACTAACTTTGTATGCTTTACACATTCACTCGATTTCGTTTTAAGTCATACACTCACTGTCTATTTGGAATTCAATGCGGTTTAATCTGTACCACAATAAAAGCTCAGCCAATATTGCAGCTAATTTTAGTTTCCTTACACACACCGCGTTATTAATACGCAAACTGCATATTATGGCACCCGAATTGGTCCCAACAGATGGTTCCTAAACACCACGATCTCAAATATTCCACATAATTCACCACTACGATGTACCAATCTCAGGAGCATGAACCTACTACATATTCATATCGACTCACTGTAAATCCACACGAACGACACAATTTATATTTATCGTTATGACTTTTACATTGTCCTCAACCCTTTCTAAGGCAGCACTTTCTTCAACTACCGATTGTGAAACATACTCTTCTGGTACAGATTATGGACAAATAAATTCGTGCAGCAGCTACTTTCCCTTTGTTCATTGCTGCAGTCTCGGGCTCTGTTTTGGGACATCTACATCTTTCTTCGGTTTTGCAGCTTCCTCTGCAACATCTAATTCAGGTGTTGATGTTGGAACACCTGATTGTATTTCAGGTCCCTGCTCAGCAGCCCCATTTGACAAGACTTTCGCCTTACCATCTGTTGCATTTTTTTTGCATGGCCTTTTATCAATTCCGGATTATCGACCTCCTCTTCTGACGTAGTCTCTGCATAAATAAACTTAACAGATCAGGGAGCGGCCATGTTTTCAGTTTCTGAAGGTTTGATTTCGTCGTCAGCTGGAATTCTCTATCAAATTGTGAATCATTGCTTACCAATTGCTTTTTCTCTTGTCTTTACTATCGTTTAAGCAGAAAACGCTCCAATGGAAGAAGACAAAGTTACGATATTTCACTACGAGCAAAGCCGAAATACGTAGACAACGGAAGGAAAACTGAATGGCGTAAAGACGGATAAAAAGCCATAGCCGGAGCAGACAAAACAATTGAATATTTGTCAACATCCTTCGTAAAAGTCACTAAACAAAGAAAAAGGAGTCTTCCATCCCTACAGAAACAATAAATGGGTTTATTTTGAAAATAAGTACCGAGGCGTTCCGAAACTATGCGGAATCTCATACTATGGATGACGATGGCAACTAGAGGTTTAAAAAAGCAGTGTAAAATGAGAGAATCCCAAAATTATCGTTAACGCGGACCCTGTAAAATTGCACACATATAAAATCCAAGAACTGTCAACAACTGCATTGGGTATTGGATATGTATAGTGCAGTGCGCATTGCACGTAAGTATATTATGTAAGCTTTCATGTTTTTATATATTTAGCCATTAAAGCCACTTTCACTATGATTAACCAAAAATTCATTAAAAGCTACCGAAACTAAGATGGATTTGGATTTGGCAAATGGGGATAGCTTGATAAATGAAAAAATGAAGATGTCGAGAGTCCCCTTATTTATTCCACTGGAATACAATTAGTTAGGTTTAGTTTAGTGTTTTCGCATCTGATCGCATTTGGAGCATAATGATAACTTAGATACAGTGACGTTATTCACATAGCTTAGCTTAGGGAACACCCTTGCACGTAGCGGTATCATCAGTCCTGAGCTATATGAAACGAACACCCTAGCACGTAGCAGTGTCACTGTCCATGACCACAAAATTATTTAGACAGTGAATTGAGATCACGGAGCCAACCACAAAGATAGATCTGCAAACTTTCACATAGATCTTACTCAAAGAAAGTTATAGTCATGAATAACGTTATAGAATGGAACTATCAAGTTACTTGAAAATAAACACAGTTTCCATTAAAACGAGAATTCAGATGATAGTTTCAACAAACCACATTTTACTAGGAGGCAAACTAAAGCATAAAATGTATTTGCTTTTACAACTCGCTCAGATTTCGCAACAGGATACACAGGCCCAAGTTCCAAGTCTACAACCAACAAGCTCACATTTGCAACCCATCAATAAGAAAGATCATCATTCTGCATATTATTTTTATTGCCACTTTTTGCGATTACATTTATGAATATTGGCACTGCAAATGAGTACAGCAGAAAGCAAAGCCAACACATAAAAACACCCTCAAATATTAATATGCAGACAATCGTTTGCATTTCATACATGCAGAGTTGTTCAGACTCGCTCATTTCATGAACATTTCATTCAAAGCACACATTCAACATTCCTTTGTATTTAAATGCTGGCAAAAACCACAGTCGACAAAATGACGACGGATCTACGAATAGATTTTGCTCCTGCACCACCGCTAATTATTTGTAAAAACTAATTTGTAGACGTCTTGGCAATTTGTTAGGCCTAATGGTTTTCACAAGTCAATAAAAGGAAGTGTTCACGGTATTCTGTACAAAAGAGCATAATGAGCTTGCACTAATGGCAACGGATTCTTTACCCATCGGCCAGCTAATATGCAGTCACACAGTTGAGTTTCAACATAATATTGAAAGATTGGTGACGACCAACAACACACAAGCCGCTCTTAATGAACACGGAGACATAGTTATACACACAGCAGTGCCATACTTTCACATTCTCAACTTTACACTGGAAATTTTAATATAACAATGGAACGATTTCAAAGCTGTTGAGCATAATGACAACTACATTTTTCAACACAGTACACTATTGAAGGAAGAAATCCACCGTTTTTCAACACCCTGTTAAGTTATGAAACGGATTGGACCACTAGGAATAAAATTAATGACACATCGCTACTCTGCATAACAACTTGCTGGCGGTATACCTTCCACATTCCTTGGGAAGTGAAGTCAACTCCCAGAATTCGGACGGAAACACGCCACTGCATCTCCCTTTACTTTCAACGAATGTTTCAACATTTTACAAGTTTGAAATTGTGATCGACGTTGTGAGATTTGGTACAGCAAACAAATCTCTCAGACGTGAATGGAGATTCCCTGCTTCAATTAGCTTAAATAATGCCAACCTCTCAATGGATAAACGTCATATTGTGGACTTATCTGATCAATCGCTTTCAATCAATTCAAACTTGATATTATATTAGATAAAGTGAAAAACATATATTACCTTACGTTGAACTCGACCAATATTTAAAGGATACTTCAAATTTTTTAAACAGACAATTAAGTTACAATTAAAGGCGTCCTTGATCATATTTGCAATAGAAGTAATGTGACTGAGATTAGTGATCATAAACTCTACTCGTTGCTCCATTTTGCTATCAAATACCGAGACTTCTCCTTCGTGAACTTGTTATTAAACAGCCAAAGCTTAGCACAGGCTGCATACGACCCATAATGTGCACATCTGAATAAGCTTACTCACCCCCTTCCATTCATCCTATCTGAGTTCCATCTTTATCACCACCCCTGCTCGATTCAATCATCAACTCCAGCCCAACTATTCCTTCCTTTATTTCCTTATGATATGTCTACTGGGATTTGAGATACATTATTGCAGCGTCTAAGCGGCTATGCATTCCCTAGATCATGCTGATGGCTTCATATCTCTCTCAGTCTGTGACGCTCGCCATCACCATCATGACAATTGAATTGCACCAAACAGGACGCAGATTTTATGCTTCTTCTTCTTCTCCTAAGTTTTTTTTCTTCAACACTAGGTTTACAGATAACCCAAAATAACCAAACCTCTTTAAACACCACAATGAAACCTAAAAAACTCTGAGTCATATCTAAAGCCTAAAATTTCGAAAAAAGTTTTATGTTGGACCAAAACTTAATGTAAAAAAAACGTAGACAACAAATCTGCGTCCAGTTTACTGCCATCTAACCCACGAACGCGCTCTTGCTCCCCATTCTCACCGATTGTTAATATAAGTGTCTATTTTATGCATTTGGTAATCCCCTTGGCGTCCACCGCTCAGCGTATCTCCTAAGAATCACATTCCTTCATTATCACTGCTGAAGCTGTTGCGGATGTTGCTACTCTGACCGTTTCCCTTGCTCTTCTAACGAACAATCTCCTAAGGACGTTGACATGGATTGAGACTGACATGGTCGAAAGAAGACGAGCTGAAGGAATTTGAAGAAACAGAAGCTCCACTATACTCTGCATTTTCTCCAGAGGAGTAAACCCCGTTTCGGGTTGGTGTTGTTAGGGCGATTCCTGTACGATCCACATACTTGCGCTTGTACTTCAAGTACAGGAGAATATTTCACCATGATTCACAAAACCGTCAAAATCCCAACAATCATCATTTCATCATCAATTCAAACAAAAATGGATTAGCCGTACCATATACTCGTCATTACGCAGCGGTTTTCCAAAAAGGACTGTGAGCTGAAGATAAGTTGCTAGCCATTGAATGATTAGATCCAATATAGACTTCAGGTGGCCCAACTCCAAAACCTGGTAGACGGTACCTTCCACATTCAGAAGAGGATGTTGTTTTCTACTGTTTATTAGTAGGAGCTTGATTTCTGTTCCTATTCTAGGCCCCGGTGGAGGAGGTGGCGGCTGTGTTCCTAAAGGTCCAAGCGAAGGTTCGTGATCCCCATACTATAACTTAGCTATCAGTACGTGGCTTTGCACACAGCCTAGACCTTTCATGGGAACGGCCAGAAGGATTCCTCAAAAACGAGGTCTTGCTCAACTTCCGAGATCCGAGGGGGCAAAGGACAAATCATCATCCACGTGGGCATTGTGGCACTCCGACTCATACAGTTTTGCTGATAAAACGTCGACCTTGGACAAGACAAACTATTTGATGGAGCTGACTCAAACATTGAAGGCACCACCTGCGCAGAACGCCATTGGATGCATAATCGAAGCTGGATGTCATGTTGCATGCCAAAAACACCCGATAAACCGTAGTAAACCGTAGTACATTGGTCTGTGTAAATCCGTCATTTTGCGACATGCCACACGTTCCATTCTAGGCAGAGGCCTTGACGCTGATAAACACCGACAACGGCGCTAATTGAAGACCAGCTTCAGCCCTATTCCTCAAGTTATGCAAGCAGTTGAGTTGCTTGAGAAGCAAGTGTCAGTTAACTTGACAAGTGCGCGTTGCTAGCACGATTTTAAACCTGAATTGAGCAATGTTTTTGCTAAGGAACAATTAATTCAAGAGCTCAATATAGTTGGAACTCACAGTAACCTTTTTGGTATAATATTGCAAGTACTTCACATCAAAGGGATGATTTAAACAGCCGTTTAGTGAAACCGATTTGGGATCTTGCTAAAAGTATGATTTAGGCAGCCATTTCATTATCTCTTAAAACAACTGATGAATCATAACAAAAGAGCTGACGTGGCTCACATCAAGAAACTCTATGATCTTACACGGCATTATAAATCAATGAAAACACAACATTAATCAAACAACATTGGAGATAAAACTCAAATAGGAGTTTCACCATACCGTGCTCAAATGATATCTTTCTGGATTCATCAATAGCCATAAAACAGGACTCTGAAGATGACATTTTTACTTGTTTCTTTATCAATACAATCTACCATGAGATTTCTCCTGTGCTCCAGACCTGCAAAATACTTAGAAGCTGCTTAGTTTTTAGATGCAAGGTGACAATTGTTGTGACAGAGTCACGCAATTCCTTTTATATTGATCACTTTCGTGAACATTCCTCATCTGTGGCTGAGCTCTACTTAGCACATACTTTGATTGTCTGTTTATTTAAGCAAACTGTTGGTGCATAATGTTGCATAAAATAAAACGGAACAAGCCCCATTCATGCTATTTCTCTTGATACAACCACGAAACCATACGAACTGGATAACGGCTTGAATGATACAAAGTACATTTTCATATGAGAAACTGAGAAACTAAGTTTTCACTTGAAACTATGCAATTGAAGGTAATAATTTACATGGAATGAGTGTTTGTATTACTTTACGTAGTTAAGATGAATTCTTTTGATACAACGTGTCTCGAAAAGCATCTCCAACAACTGGAAGTCAGTCGTAATCAGGCTATCAATATCACATATACAATTTAAACCCACAAAGTCAGCGTGTGGGAACGAACCAAAAAACATGTGACTTGTTTTTATTAGAAACTGAGTAGAGTAAATCTCCTTCACTCCGAAGAAGTGGTTTGATAGATCTCTGGATAGGTCACAACCGATAACAACTGCTCGGCATGTTTTAATGAACCAACTTCAGCCGAGGTGGTTTATTAGGTGGCAAACTCCATCAGACAATGTATTCAGCTTTGCTCTCGATGTCAGAAAGATCGCTACTTCATTTATTCATTCATTCATTCATTGAATTTTATCATAAAACTTCAATTGCTTATCATGGCGGCAGAAGGTGTCAACAGTCAACTTTGGTTGGCTTATGTGCTCAACGAAGACAACGTAGAGAAGGTCCTTACCCTTTGTAGCTCGTTGAGAAAGTGCTAACAAGCAGGAAGGTGGGGGTGATTACTTCGAAGAAGGTTTCGAATCCAATGAGGAAACTTCTTCATCTCTTCGACTTGTTCTTCCATTTGGAAGAAGAAAGGAAGAAAAGAAACGGTGGGGCTCGATAAGATTTGGACTCTGATAAGAGGCTCGGGAATGAGCCAAGAAGGCGTTAATACAAGTATGGACACACCAACTGATCATTGTGAATCGTTGGCAATGAAAAATGCCCTCCAAGATACGGCAGTACACCCAAGCAACGTCTCGTATGTAAAGGTGCATGGAACAGTAACAGTTCTTGGAGATCCAACGGAAGTAGTTGCCAAGTCTTATCATTCATTATTTCAAAAGGAGCCTCTGATCATTGGCTATATGATAACGAATATGGGCCATACTAAACTCTGCTCTGGAATCACGGGATAATGACAGTCGTGCTGGCCTTGCAAAACGAAATAATTCCACCTTACAGAAACTTTGAAACGTTGAATCTCGGTTTCGACGTATTATTCCCACTCCAAAGTTCCCCTCCCTAACCATCCATTCATTCGCAAAAACTTTTGGCCTGAGTTACCCGGAGTAGATGTCTCAACAATCCAGCCACTGGTTGGCTCATTCATTCCCAATCCAACTTCCACCAAACGTTTCCAAGGCGAGGTAAACCCGAGAGCTTTGCAATACCCTAAAGGTCACGCTATTTACGGCCACGTGCCCATCGCTACCTGCGAAATGCACCTTGATGCAGAACTGGCAGCTGTAGAGAACTCTACAGACACCATTTCACCTCCCACAAGACCAATTAAGGAGGAAACCCATCTGTACACCGCTTTAAAGAAGAGATTACAGAAGATTCATTCAAGAAAAGTTATTACTGCACTGCTTGGAAACGATTTTGAGGTGGTGACATCCATTATCAAGACAAGAATGGAGATGAAGGATGCCCTTTTGCAGTACTTAACTCTTTTAAAGCTGATGCGGTTCATGTTGAAGAGCTTCTATATTTCTAGGCATTCTCACCAAAAACATCATCCCAGGAACAACTTTTCCGTCCTTATTTCCACCTCACATAATAGCTTACACCCCCACCACAGGAGGACGAGCTCCTCAACTTATTTGCGTTACTAAAGATCTCCTTCTTGGTCGTGGGGATACACATTCATCCAACTTTTACGCAAGTACCATTCTTGGCTTCAGGGCCGTCACAATAGGACGGACAGGGCAGACAATGTCCAACCATTCAATTTAATGTCCACCCTGGAAATATGAGCGAATTTTTAGGATATGTTGGAAACAAATTCATTACAAAGGTTTTATAAAAATATTATTTTATATGGAGTATTTGTGTATGTCAGGAATTCGTTTTTCTGCAGACACAATCTTTCTAATTGGTAAGTCCAAAAATAGAAATGGCAATAGCATTGAGTTAGTAATTTTTCTAAAAATATCAAAATTTTATTAACTATTGCATTGTGCTGCCAATGAATAACGAAAGATTGTACCACAATTTATGCCTGTGTTACAGAACGCTCTTCGTGCATAGAATTGGCAGTCTCAAAGCAAGGAAAGTTGGACAATTATCGCAGCAATCTAGAAATTATTTGCGTTGTACGACAACGTATACCCAATAGTTAAATTCAAATTTTTCATTAAATGTGTTGTTTTGTTACACAAAATTGTAACTATGAGATTTTTGTTTGTAAATAATGACTGACTTAACTTACTTGTGACAGCAGGTTGTAATCGGTTTGACCTACCATGATAAAAACGCAGTTTACATTTTGGGTATTTTTGTAATTAATTAATTTTGATTTAATGATTGAAAAAAATAGCTTTTGTTGCAGTTTTGTATAAATTTCTGGTATCTTTTATACTTCTTCCAATAATTGAACTCGACATAATGACTCATTTTACTAAAAGATTCTTTGATTTTTGCTTAATTCTAAAGGCTTGCTTTTGTTATGGTTGAATATAATTCTATTTTTTACTTAATCAATTAAAAATTTATTTACATTTTATGAGAATTTAAATTCGTGATTTTCTGCGTACATGCAAAGATACTAAATATATTACGGTTAGCAGACGAGCCTACTACTTCTCATGAACATCTCATTCGCTTATAGTGTACTGTCTGCTAAAATTGCATGATTCAGTACTTTTCAATTGACTGGTTAAAAAGGATATTTAAAACTGTCCACACTGCAAAAATTTCGTGGTAACGGCCCTGCTTGGCTTCACCAAATCTCTGAAGAACGCAAACACGGACAAGTAACAATCATTGACGTGGACTCGGTGTCAGAATATAACATGAACAAATATTTTCAGAGATCTGAAACTTCAACAAAGAAATAATATTTGCTTATCGGGGCGGAATGAGATTTAACACTTACTTGCAGGCTCATAAACCAACAAATAATGCTCTGAAGCTGCACATAGCTACCAATAGATTCCAATTCATTTTGCTGGACTTGAGACCAATTTCTGACCTCCAAATTAAAGCCCTTTTGGGAGGTGAGTTGGGTTCTGACGAGGTTTATTTGTTTATAGCGATGCAAACTTTTTACAAAAGACCGACATTCATCAAACATTGGAGGAGCTGCTTTCCCCACCTAGAGTTGTTATAATTGCCAACTCAAAAGACATGTGTTCATTTTATTCGGGAATGAAAGGAAGCAAATATTAGGATATTGCTTTACTAGTAATGTTGCATATGTTGCTCCAGCATCAGATCCATCAAATACTGAAACGGAAAGAACTTTATCAACTGCAAGTGATCATTGGAAAACCGGCACATATTCAATGTATCGCATGTACAATACATCGCTATCATTAGAAATAACTAGGCCCTGAAACATACCTTAACCATGTCAAGTGCATAACCACAACCCAAATGTACAACTTCTCTCTCCCTCACGTTGGACTGTAATGCATAATATACACTATGCCAGATACTATTGTAACAAACAGTACTAATCTTTCTAAACTTTCATCAAATAATATCAAAATTATTACTTTAGTTCACAATTGAATACATTGATTGTAAATTTGATGTAACATTAGTGGGAAGTCACCATTATAATATCCCATAAAAATTTCATAATCCACACAATAGCTGGGAAATGTAAACTAATATAAAAGTTTAACACATATGACGAATCTAAAGTTAAACTTGATCGCACCACAAGTTTTTTAAACTAGATAGATTTAATAACAAAATTCATTCTTCCCAGTGGTGCTATACAACAGTGATGTCAACAAACTGACACATGTAGAAAATTACACTTACACTTCCAACTGCAACTATTTACTCACTTACACATTATTAATAGAGAACCAGACTTACTATTGAATTCTAGAAACATTCGTAGTAATTTACATAATATTATCTGCGTAAGGTAACGTTTCAAGATAATTACTCAATATTCAAAATGTGCTCACTATTATAAAACCATAATATAGTTTAATAATCAAATATAAACTTGTATAGTTACTGCAAACGCACAAGATGTATTCAACCACAAATATTTCCAACTATAAAGGGCTTCATATGCACTATGGCACAACTCTTTATGCTCCAAAATTATAATCCAAATGTTAATACAATTCTTTCACGTTGATAAAATGACCTGACAGGGAAATATTTAAGCAAGAAATACCCAGATACTTTGTGTTTATGCGATGTAAAATGTCTGCAACATTCAATTAAATGGATTGACAATAGTGCACGCCTTTTCAGATGCATGCATTTTCATGTTCTTGTTTACCTTACACGCTACAAGTCATGTGTGTAACCATACAATGAGCATCGAAGATGTATCACAGTGGCAACAAATAATAATTTGTAAATACAGCTTCCAGTTCAACGCCAAATCCTCTACACATAAACAATTCAAATCAGAACAACAAAATTTATATACGCATGCCACCATGAATGATATGATTTAATGACGTAATCAATTTCCAATCTATTTCATTCTCTCAGTCTAATTGGTGGGTTTCGAATTTTATTTCCATTTTTAAGACAGCAGTATTATTTCTGCAAACAAATCCAAATACTTACACACTACATAAGTAATAACTCGTACAGGCAACTCTCCCCAATTTGAATATTTAATTCTTGTCTCGAATACAAATCGTTTTTTACTTAAAGTATTCACAACTAACGCCAGTTTTACCATAGCTTACTGGTTGGAAAGGATAAGATTTTAAATACAATTATGATTGGAGTACTGCGTAATTTTTATAAATAATCCAATGCAATACTTCGAAGTTTCATTATTAAATTCCGTGGCTGCAGACTGTTCGCACATTAAAAATAGTTTACTAGCGCATTTAACATTCCGTAAACAGTAAACGACCAAAATCTTCAAACTTCAATCTATATTGGGCCCTAATTTTTTTCTTGTAGCATTGCGAGAGCGCTACAGACAAATCTGCTGGTCCATTAACTTCTCTTATTTGCGCACAATTCTAAGTTTTTAGTTACCCAAAAACTTATATAATAAATCACAATTAAAAACTTCGGATTGTCTTTTGCGGAAACGGCAAAGAAAAGTACTAATTTATCAATTTTAAATCCTTATTCCTACTTTATAGCAAAATCAAAACCCCACTTAAAATTACACCTTCTTATGTTTGTCAAATAATTATACAGGACTCTCATGAATAACGGCAAGGTATTTCAGAAAAAAATTACACGAGTTGATATTTACATGGGTGATAGCACTTCCCATTTTACATCTCTCTAAGGAGTCACATCCGTCAATTTTGTTCATGGTAAAAGTTGGGGCACACATTCAACAGAAAAAGTCTACTACAGATCAATACAACGCGTATGACAAGACGGCTGAATTAAATTTCATGAAACCTCATTTATCTTTTGGACATAACATTTCGTTTGGAAATCACTTGTCAGGGACAGGGGTCGAATTACATTATTACGAAGACGCCTTCATACTCTTCACAATTCAAGGTGTAGCCGTACTAAATCACGGATGAGAAAATGGAACCAACTTGATAAATTATGTTATGAGATAAATCAAGATTTAAAACGAAATTTGAAAAAAAGAATTTTGAGTCACTAAAATTGCAATTTTTTTAATTGTTTTGACGAACGGTTATTGCTCGAGCTAACCAATTGCACCGAATTATATCGCACCTGAAAACCAATCGAATTTCGATTATTTTAGGCCTAGAACTAAAAAACTACTTCACCATTTGTACTAACTGGGAATGTTTTAATATTTGAGAACCAATATACTTATGGAAGTTTACCGTTTATACATACCCCATACATGCACATAGACATATTAGCTACCAGTTTATAAACGTAATCGTTTTATTTATCAGAATGGAATGTCAGCATAATATCACAAACTGCAATCATGCTCTCCCAGTCGTGAAAAAATGACACGTATTACAAAAAGTTGATACATTCTCTCGGGGCTTGGGTCACCGAACGGACTTCACCAGTTTATGAAACAAAATTTATCCATCAACATCATCTACACAACTAGTTTTACATCTATATTACTAGTCAAACACACTTCTCAAAAATATGAAAATGTTGTAACATTAGAGCAAGAACATATTTTACAATTGAAAGACATTGTACTACCTTCATTGCAAATCATCAGACGAAGACGAAACTTCACATTCACTTTAAACCGTACAATATACACTAATATCTTTGAAACATTTGAATACTTCACAAGTTTACTTAATTCAACAAACTCAAGTAGCAATCAGAAGCAATACACCACCACTACCGCCATCAACGCAAAACTTATTTAATTCGTTACAATTATGTTAACACTTACACAAACTCATACATTCCAAGTACCTTTACTAAATTCAACACCACATTATTTACTCGTTCACGCACTTTATTTGTTACTGCTATCACCACGAGTATAGTAGTTACTAAATTCATATTTTAGTTGCTACAATTCAAAATTAAATTCAAAATATCCACAACTCTTGAATGTTATTATCTTACATAAAAAGAAACTCCAAATGCGCATACCATGTTCAAGGCAAAGCTCCAATCCAATTGCAAGCATAATATATAGCAACGGAAATGCTCAACAACGTCCTGTTTCAGTAGGGGATTAGCTGTACAGTCATAAAAATACTGCAACATACATAATGGGCATAACCCTTTCCACCAGAACCGATTTATAAGGATTTACATTATTACTATACAAGCAGAGGCAAACAACAGTAAGCAATTTATAAGGATTTACATTATTACTATACAAGCAGAGACAAACAACAGTAAGCTACTTATAAGGATTTACCATCCTAATATAAAAGCAACGGCAAAAAAAAACTAAGCGATTTACCTGCATTTAGAGCGTACCTTTACAAGCAAAGGCAAACAACAATACAATACAAATGTTATATATAACAAGTCATATCCCATTCACACATGTCTTCCACAATACAAAAGAATACACAGACAATACACACAAGACAATTCAAGTCTCTTACTTTACATCAAAGAAGGATCAGGCTCAAACCATTAGACAAGCTCACAATAGAAATTCAAAAGACTCACAGAAAAATTATTTCTTACAAACAATAGGCATATACATACAATACTCTCGAACTTCAGTAGGACATAAGTGAGCAGGTAACACCAAAACCTTGCTACACACAATAAACGAAGCTAGAAAGTATTATTACCAATAGCCCCAGCTTTTACATTTATATCTCATTTACATCCCTTTATTACCTGTCAAACTCTTGCATTTAGGCACGTGAAAACTGTAGCTGGTAAGGGCTCGTCTCCATGAATTTCATTGTTCATTCACGCTGCCCACATATAGTCCTCCCAGATATGTATCACTAGGAATTGAGAGTGGCATGAACATTCATAAACATTCTTTTGAAAGCAAGCAAGCACACATTCTGCTCCTCTCCAACAAAACCCAGCTCCTCCAAAGGATGAATTTTATGTCAAAAAGAAATTACAAGCCTGCAATCTTCATTTACAGTACATAGATACTGCTTCTTTTAAAAGACATTGACATTTTAAAGTCATTAATCAGATTGGGTGACATATCGTTTCTTTGCTATCTGAAATGCGAGTGGGATCTTATATTCTGTACGTACTGTATAATATTATACACATTAAGATAATAAAATCACTTCTTTCAATAGGAACGACTGGCCTGTGTCACTAATAAAATTATTTAAGGATATTATCATTTCATTGATTTCCATCCTTTGTTTCATTGTTCCTTTACTTCCCTTTTAACAAAAGGAGTAAATCCCCTGTATTTTCATATGCCTTCAGAAATTGATAACTGATTAACTCTCTTGCAGCGAAGATTTATTAAGCTGGAGGAACGACAGTTTTATTCTTTTGTTTTGTTTTCTCTTTGCCTTTCGCTTTATCGGGAGAGCTCGGCGTAGGATGTCAGATCGTACGATTTTGCTTCGTTCGGGTTTCCTTTGTCTTTGTCTATATCGAGAAAGCTCAGCGTAGGATATGTCAGATCGTAAGATGCTGCTTGGATAATAACCATTGGCAGCAGCAGCGGAGAGCAGAGAGCAGAAATAGCATAGATAGGTGTTGGCATACTTTCCTTCATTTCACTTCAGCACCTCTTTTAGTAGTGGAGTTGGTTTGCCTCTACTTTTAACTAAACCTCTTCAGCCCGTTTGAGCAAAGCATCGCATTGGCGATACTGGGACATAGCTATGGCTAGGTTCGAATCTCTCTGATGTGATTATTTTTTTTTGCTCCCTTTAATCAAATTGTTTTTGCTTTTTAATGTCGTGGGTTGATTTTGAGTGCTTGTGATATCAGCGAAGTATTTAATTTAAGCTGGTTTAATTTAATTTAATCTAATTTAATTTAACACTCATATCGGTTTATTATTATGCATGTTACATGATTAGAATATTATTTCTACAGCCAGCATCAAGGAAATGAGAGTATAAGAGCTTCGATCTGTAGTGATTGATTCGATAATTTAACACATGCAATAAAAAGTGTGTAAAGTCGAGTGTTAACGCGGCGTATTAACGACTACATAATTAGCAGTAGTAAATGAAATTCCTACATTCCTACACTAAACAGCGAGTGCAGATGTCCATTCAAAATCACTTTCTCAAGTTTACTCTGTCCACACAAATTAACTCATATTCATGTATTACGTTAGTTGATGCCACCAAAATGAACTTACTAGAGCCATGCTAAATCCTTGAGTTTTATAATTTATGATGCAAATTTAGAATCGTATTACAATGAGCCCAGTTTCCTAAATCTTTGACGTGTGATTCATATGGGCATCATATTAGGAAATTTATATCGCGTAGCTAGCGACATAAATCTTTTGGATTTGCAAGTGGTTACATGAACCCAAATGTTTCGAACAAAAAGAACCAGTTACCCCAACCCAAATGTTTGCATACAAAAAGACCCATTTACCCGAACTAATAAACCCGACAATTTGAGACGTAGCAATGTACATTTTAGATAAATTTATGACGTAAATTGTGACCCATGTTTCATAAATGTAATCTTCTGTAAACTAGCTTTAATTTGATATATCACAACGGAAGTATGTCATTTGTGTGTGACCTTTGACCTTGTTTGACTGTCCAATTGCATATTTAAAATCAGCAAAACACTAGCTTTAAAATGATGTACCATAAACCATGTTGGTCATTCTAAACACTTACCCGTGACTTGTTTGGAAGTTCTGATTTAAATTTGAAATCAATATTCATAATCAGCACTGCAGTAGCTTTCGAATGATATATCACAAGCTATATGTGACGCTTATCATATTGGTTTAGCTTATCAGTTGACATTGTTCCCGCAACCCCAGATAACACATCTTCGAACTTAGCCTCCGCTTTGACCTAAGCTATCGACTAGTGAAATCAGAATTTCAAAAAGTCCAGCGGCTCGAAAGTTATCGTGTTGACAGACAGACAGGCGACGCGATACAAGGTCTTCTTAATATGTACCTAATAAAAGGTACATAATAAGTGCTTTTGGATTTCGTAATGACTGCTGGAACTCAAATGTTTGCATACAAAAATAAAGTAGTACAATTGTTCAGCAAGTACTTATGGAGGGTTTTAGACTAGCAGCACTGAAGAATGGAAGGACCAAAGTGGAGTGGTGATGAAGGCTCGAGACTGCTTTTTGGAAACGTTTGAAAGCAAAGGGAAGTTTCACACCCAAATATCTATTTAGCTTCAGGTTGTGCGATTAATGATACAAATGAGTAAAAATATCATGATGTCAATGACTCTGTATAGTAAAAGGTCACCACTGTAGAATATCTTCCTCTTTGAGAACAGCTGGAAGCAGTTCTAGAAATGGAGGTTACATCGGCATACATTGTGATAACGGTTTACACGTTTCCATAGCCTTGTTCATCCAACAAGCGCGGAAATTCATCACTTGTCAGATCGACTTCATCACTTGTCAGATCGACCAGATACTCCTTCACAAGAAGCACAACAGAAGCTTTCAGCTGGAGGAAAGAGTAAGAAATATATCGCATACCTTACCCCAACGTAGTGGGGTAAGGTGGTGCTTCAGAACGCAGTTTAACTCTCCACATGAAAGAGAGGACTTAGAAAGAGAGTAGGTGAATAGTGGGGTGATGATGATGAATGCTGGAAACGTTTTTGAATAGGTTCGAAAGCAAAGGTACGCCTCCACGTTTTGGCAGTGGATTCGTCAAACACTGAGAGGCAATCGTCGCTACTTACAGTCAAGCATCTCATTCTGTTCTGGAGGGCCACCGGATTCTTAACTACTTGGAGTTAGCCATGTGAGCATTTTTACAGTTCCACAAACTCCAGTTTTTTTTTGAGATTTTAATAAGATAAAAACATTGAGTATCTACCTGTGGGTGGTTTGGTAGACGCAAATATCAATTCATACAAACATAACATTATGGCTAGTATTTTTCTTTAATTAGAGCTGTACACAGAATTTTTGGACATAGACGATGATAATTCATTTGCTTTACATGGTAGAAATTTTATGGTGGTGTGAATGGTCTTAACCGTTCATCAGACTACCAAATCAAATGATTCAGGATGTTAATGATATGGATAACAAGTAGAACCTCTGAAGTCAGCCAAACCATTTAATTTAGTGAAACAACGGCAAGGACACCTAATGACAGTGGAACGATAAAATGCAAATCCTCTATCTTCTCCATAAACAGAGCGTTATACATGGAAACAAAATTATGAGGAGTATTTGGTCCATATGCGACGTGATTCTCATCAATTTCTTCACAAAGAGGATGAACAGGGCTGACGGAAATTTAGGGACAGTTTTCATAAGGTGCTGTAACCTCCAACGCCAGAACTGCTTCCAAATGTTCTCAAGCAGGATGTTTGCAGACCGTTTCCAGGAACCAATTGCAACTTAACGGACAACCAGACCTTAACACTAAGCATTCCAACTTGGGTAACATTGGAGAAGCAGGAGTTTCCGGAACATCATCAGAGATTGTGCTCCAGCCGTTGATGGTACTTCCTTAGAAGTGCTTTAACACACCGAGGTCGCCCGTCTGAAAAAAAGTTTGGTCAGTTCTGCTATGGACGTTCTCGCGTCACTTACGCAAAGGGATCTATATCCGGTCTATAAATCTTCCTAACAAATCTCAGCTCTCAGTTTCCTTTCAAAAATATCATATTACCTCAACTTACAAGTCCTTTTTACCCATACAAACATTTTATAACACTCCATTATATCAAACTATAGTTTACTCTTTCCCTGAAGTGTCATTTCTTTCTTGAGACCCTCCTTGTTAACCATCTGTCATTACCAAAACAATCACGTTTGCAATAGATTGACTGACTCAAACCTTGTATAACTTCAGCACGGCACCCAGAAAACACAAAATGTGGACATGATTGACTACTTCGTACTGACCCTTTCTGCTCAAGAAGCTTTTGTTATTGAGAATGTGTGTCATTTGTGACAATTTCCTTACACCTCATTTCCATGTACCTTTTATACATGGAGTCAAACATGGAGTTGACGAGGATTGCTGAATGTAAGCCTTGATACACTCCAGACCCGATTTTTGAACACATCTTTGCCTGTTCTCTATACCTTTCAGCTATCAATCTGCATTATAGTGGTCTTCCTGCAATTTTTCGCTCGACATCAGTCATTTTTTTTAGGTGAGTTGATCCAGACAGGCGTTAAATAACTATATGACAGACCCATTTCATAACCACAGTCATTTTCCAAAAGTCGATGAGAAAATTAATTTGATTTTCCTTGACGAATTGTTGAATCGTATACACAAGGATGTGTAGCGTATTTTCTAACTCGGCACGATATTGAGATCTTATTATCACAAAGATTCAAGCTGATTTCAAGGTGAAAATTTCTTGCTGAATCTTCTTTGCAATAGGAGCCTGATCTGAAAGAACCTTATCCAACCCATCAAACATGAGCATACAGGGTTGAGTTTCCTTGCAGTTTGGATTTACCAGTTTAGAAGCGTCATCTTCACGATATCTCGTAGCAAATCAAGATGAAATAAAGTACTGCAAATCGTATGTTGGATCAAAAATTCGAAATTTTTATTGATGTGGAATGCCTGTCAGCTTTCTATGACTCATTTTTTTTGCACTCATACAAATCCATTTAATACTGCTGTTTATCACCAAAATTTTCACACATGTATCCCAATGCTTATGTGCCAACAGCCATGAGATAAAGCTTTCGCTCTATTGCAATGCACATTAATTCACGTGCTACAGCTGCTTATCTGCTCAGTAGCAACTTCCGATTGTTATTTACAACCCCTGACTCGAGTTGAATAGTTTAGAAATAATCGGGTGCCCATGCCCTCGAGCTTCGATACTGGAGTCAATACCATTTGAAACCCTCTGAACCCACGAGTCATGGCCATCCTCTGAGAATGCGGCAAGCACGAGCATCTTCATCATCGTTTGGGTTTCACTCCGTCGCTTCTCCGAACGACCATTCTAAAAAACTTCAAACAATAGAACTGATTATGTTACAATCGGGTCAAGCAACTTCATACTACGTGAAAGGGCTATCCCATGCAACATGACACCATATAACGTTGAGCTCACTCTCGTTCCAGCCTGACATGGAACTAATGAATGTTATTCACACAACTATTCCTTAATCTCACATTACCCCTTGCAATTGCAATACTCCTAAAGAAGTATATTCTGTTCTGGAAAGCTTTCCTCTTGTCCAATTTGAGAAGCATGCAATAACTAAACATTCCGATCCTGCTGAAGTCTTCCTCTCCTTACTCAATTCATGTAAAAATGAACCAAGTGTGCCAGTCACCATTTCAAAGTGAATAATAATACATCAATGGAACAGAAATTTTATGTAGTCAATTTGGCATTAATTTCATTTTTTTTTCATTAATTCGATTATTCATACATTTTATATCTAGGATTGAGCTAAATTTCATCAAGAAGTTTCAGTCCGAGCTGCGCTGCGATGATGAGAACTGTAATATTATGCACGTATGCTCCCATTTCCAACTGTTGAAGCTTGAGAAAACGGTGATGATGGAGCCAAATTTTTTTAGTTACATTTCACACTCTTTTGGAGTCTCCAAACTCGTCTACCCAATCGACCGTTAGAACGTTAGAATATGTTGACACAGTACAATCACTGACAGTTGTTGATGAACGGAAAATAGGCCAAAGAAAAAGACGTATTTAATTTTAAAATGCAATGAGTCAGCTTCTCAACGTTATTATGTAACAATTGTTCAATAGTTCGTCGGCCAGGGCTAACAATATATTTCCATAATAATTTGTTGTCCAACTCTTCAACTTTTATCATCATCTTATTCCTGTATATTATACCGCTCTTCTGACTCATTCCACCTCACTATGTACAGCCAAACAAATTAATTACAAATATTTCACTTCACCCAAAACTATACAAATCATAACCAAACCGAAGCCGAACATCCTGATACATACTTTAACACTTTAACAATTTATTACAACGGGTTTTCACAACTACATTCTATGCAGTTTTGAATCGTTCTTACATTAAGTATTAATTTCATATCACATTATCACCTTTATGCCCCACCAATCTAAACACCACGTGATCACCAACTTTTTGTACATCATTACCAGACTACTCATTCTCAATTTTACTCGAGATGCAATACATTCCGGAGTGGCTACCTGCCACCAACACATACAACCCTACTCTCCAAACATTAGGCTACATTGCTTCCACATAAAAGGATACTCGTGCTATCCACAACTTGTCAAGCACTACCTATTCAAACTCATTGTATTTACACCCAACTATTGATCTGCTTCACTCTAATTCAGACAAACAAATTACATTTCAAATGCGTTCTCACAAAATTTAGACACTGGCCCGAGCTAACATAATGGTAATGATATCGGCACAAGTTTACACCTCAAATATACAAGGTAAAATAACATTAACTTCACCTACAATCACGATGCGAAGAACAATGCCTTACATACTTATCAATCATATTTGCATCGTGGTCTAAAACTGAGCCTCTCCATCTTTTATTCTCAACTATAGAATGCTGCAAATGACCATCCCAATTTGTTCTGCTTTCTGCATGTATTGGAACGATTGGCAAATGTAGAGTGTTTAAAATCACACACATGCTTTGCATTTCGCGACATTTTTTTTTGCTAAGAAGCTTCACACCATTTGTATCAACATTATCCATTAAAGCCTGTCAGATTATTTAGTAATGTCAATATTCGTATATTCGAGGTCTGGCCGAAGTTCCTTCACCTTAGTTATGACCAAATATTGAACACGCTAATTTTAACAAACCTAGCCCCTTTAGCAATAGCATCAAGCGTAGCTTCTTTGACTTTATCACTGGTTAATGAAATCCGCACAACACCAACCTCACGACCGTGTTTTACATCCAGAATATGGTCTCCATGGTGGGTATTCCTAGAATGAAAAACATTGAATTCCAAATAATTCTGCATCCGTTTACCAGTTCTGTAACAATAACATTGCAGCCAACATGTTTGCAAATCACAAACGCGCTCAGTTCCACACTCCCACTTGCAATGTGGAGCAGGACATATTACTGCTTGATTTTAACGACCTCGACCAGGCAAAGAACAGATGTAATATAAAAAAGCTAGTATGCTAGCCCCCCATCAGAAAAAGACAGATCGTCTGGAAGTCAACGTACCGTACTCAATCATGATATTGGTAGATTATGCACACATGCTCACACGTGCACCACATTGAAAAATTTAGACGAGGAACATTTCATTGCGTTTGGACAAATTCATAGCCCAACAATTAACAATTATTTAAATTTCATCTCCCTTAACATTTGTCACTTTCTCCATCAAACACACAAAGTCGTCACAACGATTTTCGACTTGAATGACCTTGAAAGGACACACCGTAATGCAGGGCTGAACCTTGCACGTTACGCTACGCACTCCTCCTCCAGTCATCGTTGTAAGACATGCCAAAGATTCCATCTACCGCCATCATCTTTTAACGTCTCAATGATTTTTACTGCCTCTTCATTCGAGCGTCTTAATGGGACGTCAAATTGAATAATACTGACAACAAATGCAAGGTTTTATTTTTCAGTGAAGCACTACAAATAGTCTCACAATTTTACAAAAGTAGTTTCGTTTTCTGAGCAGACAATTAAGTAAAAGGAATGTAGTGACAAAGCCATTAGTAATAGTTTCACCAGTAGTATACCAACGCGATGCCGCTTTATACTCATACGTATTTCTCAATATAAATACTTACTGATACATACAATGCTAGTGAGCTATCGGTATAGCTCTAAAAGAATGTCGCTATATATTTTTAATACCAAACACATATAAATTGCAATTAAACAGCGTCTGTCCAGAATAACTGTTCCAGGGTATAGAACGAATAGAATATTAGACAGCAAATAAAACGACTACGAATATTCATTCACCGGCATTGACAGAGAAAGATATTTACATTTCACATAGTATTTGAAAGCGCGATTACAACAACGTGACGAAATGCTACTCTTTCACTCCCACCATCAGTGTTGGCAATCGTCACACATTTTGTTCAGTTCCCTTTTGGAACGATGAGAACACAACTTCATAATAAAATTTTTAGTAGTTCCCTGTCATCATTTAACTGGTTTAACTATGTACTGTAAATTGAAATTAGAACCCTCTAACAAAGTCAAAGGTCCCGAATAAGTATTTCGATTGAAGAACATGGCTTGTGATAGCTTTATCAATACAGCAGATACATAATGCATGAATTATGTATTTGGCGTGCCCTTGGTTGCTTCTCTATTTACTCCGTCAACATGCTCACATGTATCATAAGTGCCAACAACTCAAGTAGAGAGGACCCTCAACTAGAGAGGAAAGGGCTCACTGCCAGATATATACCTTATGATTTTACACATACATAAAACATCACAACAAACCATTACGTAGGAAGGTATAGCAACAGGCTATATACGGTAAAGTTCAGCGATTCTTATTATTTTTTTACAGTCAACCAACAAATTTCAAAGCAAACCCAGGTTGATTATAATTTATTTGGCACGCAGTTTGCTTCACAAGCCCTATTATTAATAAATTATGGTTTTTACTTTTAGGTCGGGCTCTCTCAATTTAGTGGAGAAGCATCCATTATACATCATACGAAATCAATAATAAAATTTAATTTAATTTGACTGGAATACTCATCAATCCACCGAAAACAAGTGCCAGTTGTAATCATCAGAACAAACATCAACTTACTACCTTCATCCTTAATGGAATCTGTTAGCGGAGAAAGCGAGTGCTCGAAGAGAATGTAAGTCATCAATGCGATAAAAAATACTTTCATTAATGGACAAGTAATATCATCACGTTTTATTTAATTAGATGTACAAACGCAACCAGCCCATCTTCACCCATAGTTCAACCCCAGGAGACAAAACCGTCGCCCCCAGAAGTAAATTTTATTTAAGTCATTATATGTTTTTCGAACTGGTTGATTTTTATTACAAGGATTGCTCCATTTTAAACTATTTTCAGCTCTGGAATAAAATTTTGTTAACATTATGGTACAACGAAGAGGACATGGAGGCACTCCAGACCTGCCGTCTTGTCTCCAAGTCGTGGAGAGAGCTAGTGGATAAAATGCCACACAAATTTTTGTGGAACCCATGGCTTAATAACGCACAAGACCTATCATTTGGTTTCCTGTTCAACTCCAAAGCCACCAATTTTGGGGAGGTGTCTGATGTCACCAAATTCGCGAAACTTCCCCCATCAGAGAAGAATCCATTTCCTCACAATCGAACAGTGAGACTGAAAATGTGCGGACAAGACAGAGAAACCGAGGAAGAGTTAGCACAGATTCTCAAAAAATACGGACACCACATCCATAAACTGTTCTACTCGCCAATTTACATCATTTCAAAGCGTTTAACGTCATTTACTCGACTTCTACAAACAATGGAGAACCTCCAAACTTTGATTCTCGACATGGGTTGCTTGACGACGGACATGAAGAAGCTCATCAACAGCGAGGAATACCCTCCAAACCTCAACCGACTATGTGAAGTGGTGATTGGGGACACGAAGCCTGAGCAAACAATAGCACAATTATCCATCCATTATGGAACACGGATAAAACTACTCACAATATCATGTCTGTCTCACAGCACGATCAGAAACGTGCTGGAGAAATTTCAAAATCTGGAGAGCATCAAAGTTGAGACGTTCATTGTCAAAACACTCTCTCTTGATAGATTTTCAAGGAACGGTTGGCCAAACCTGAAGCGTATTGCCCTCGGGATACGGGACATGGAGGATAGGCCTATTTCTTCCATTGCGTTCACAAATGCGCTAAGATTTGTTAGCATCTTCTCGTCGACACTCGAGCTCTTCAGCTTGGACGTGGGAAAGGTTGAGGAAGCAGCGCAGACGTCCCTGTGGTCAACTTTCCTCCATGGTGATGAGGATGATGATGAGGCTATAACCCCATTCCCACAATTAAAGGAGCTTATCCTTCCGTTTAGGTTCGTGAATCGAGGCCAAGAGGGTACCGAGACTCTTGAGAGCCGTTTTAGATTTCAGTTCCCTTCGCTTAAAACGGTCATACTTCAAGATGTTCTGAATGAATTTCATAATGAAGACCTACACGAGACTCGGCTGCGTGAGATCTGCGAACTGCTTTGGACTTTGGTTCCTCCGTCTGTGCAAATTATTGGCGTGAGAACAAATAGGCGGAATAAACATCTCGCACGAGATTTTCCAGTCGTCTACACGTGCTCCAGGGATTCGATTCGTTAGGAACCATTTCGGCGTCACTTCTTTACGAATCTATCTGCTGTAAATTCAACTCAACTATATAACTCATCCCGTATCAGTTAGTTTAGGTATTTCTTAGGATACAAGTACACATTATGATTCCAGTTTTATTTTCAATTTTTGTAAATAGCCATAATTTTTTTTTGTAATCTTGATGAGACATTCATCCAAGTCGATAAGATCTAACAAATTTAACTAATTGTTAAGAATATCACATAAAGTTGTCAAGAAACAAATTAATACACGCTTCATACAAACAATCACAATCTTTTATTCGTAATATATTTCTTATTGATGAAATTATTATATGTAAATTATGACTTTTAGAGAATCCCCATTAGTTACAAAAGATGTGACTAATAAAATCTTATTTATAATTTATAGTTTATATTTTCTAAGCAAATATCTATCGTTATTTAATAAACAATGTTTTACATGAAAGTTTAAATACACAATGATTTAACATTTGGGATTAGTTTAGAATTAAAACATTAAAAACAGGAAAAAAACATTACATTACGACGATATGGCACGGTGTCATACGAAAGAATTATTCATGCACGTTTCATATCTGAGTAATATGCGTTTAGGTGTGGTAGTGCTAGTATACAGACATAATTTGTTTCGGGGACCGTAGAAGAAGTGAATTATATGCAAACATACACAGTTGACGATCATCCACGAAAAATGGATACAACAGATTTTGTCCACTACTATATGTAACGCCAGTTGCTTAATGTTTAGTTATCATAACATTGCTGTATAAGAACAAGCGCAAATTAGGGTAAATACCACTAAACATTACATCTATTATGTTTCCGTTTTCACACACACTCAATTCAACGTTCGATTTACATACACAGATATCACAACTCAACAAAATAATACATATTTATCCAAACCTGAACTAGCGAACGAACGGATGCAAGATTGAATTCCTTCACAAATCAGCTCATAGCATTTCATTAGCATGAATATCTTAAATAGATGTTCCAATAATATCAATGCAAATCAGAATGGTTAACATGTTTTGAAGCAACCGTCTTGTACAATTTGTGTATCATATCCTCATTTATCTGTAATCACAATGGACAATAATTAGCTTGAATAACAAGTTCACCTTGTACAAATCACTTCGTTCCTCAGCCAACTCAGAAATTCGCATCCTTGATATTATCATATTGACTTACTCTCCTAGTTAGCAAAACATTTTTAAACACCTCCTTGGGAACTTGTGACTAGATTGGTCATGAAATCTGTGAGCCATTTCACTTTGCATAATTACTTGGGAGTCACGAAGCACGTGTTTCACTTCAATTTTATGTTATCCGACTAACCCTTCCAAAGTTCTTGCATCAAACACCGAACTAGTTGAAAGGTAATTCAACATATGAACCTGCTGCATCCCGGCTAATGAATATTGTCATCAAGGCGTCTATCAAAACACTCACTACTCCCTCCTTACAAAAAACTTACGTTGATTATAACAATAATGGGAGAAACGAAGAGAGAAAATTGTGAACATAAAACAGCCCATAATCTTCCACTTTACGTCACAACCCCCATTAACTTAAGTTACGCGATTTTTCGTAAAAAATGGGAAATTCCAGTAAATTTTTACTTCAAAATGGGATATATCCTTTTCCGTTATGATGATTGTACTGCATCGCATATTATAACGATCCACCTCTTTTCGGAGCATCAAACTCGTGTTTTGACTCTTCGCTAGACGATCTAGGCGTGCTGCAATATGATATAATGTGTGGTAGCGCCATCATAAACTAAAGGCATTTATCTAAAGCGATGATACATGCGAGCATAAGGCTCCGTAATGACAACATCCAAGTTTTATCAGATGCTCAAATTTTGTAGCACAAATTCTCTCCCATCATTATCATCAACTGGGGGTTTGTACGTGAACCAGTCTCACTTTGTTTTACGTACAATCCAAGCTCAAAGTACCATAATGGAGCACTATTTTTAACGAATTGTGAATTTTGTGTCATGTCAGCAGATGGTGGATTTGGAAACATAAAATATTAGGAATCAGGTCAGGTAGCACACATTTCAAACTTCGGATTGGAATGTTTCCCATCATGTGTAATTCAACGGAATAAAATCAATATGGAATTGTTTGTATTTTGGAAACAACACCAAAACCACCACCACCGTTCATTCACATATGTGAATGAACGGTAGAGAAACCAGGTCAAACGAAAATCCTAGACAGACTTCACAACAATAGTCTTGTTAGTTTCTCTTTTGTGTGAAGTGAGTGACTAATTGTATGCACGTCAATCTAAGCTGAAATCAAAGTGTTACTGGTTTTTAACACGAGTTCGCAATTTTAATGCGGATTTTATTTAACACAGTTTCGTTATAAACCCAGGTGGCGTTGATTTTGATCAAAAAATATGTGCACCTAATAAAATAGCCTGAAGACGTGACAATGAGACAGGAAGCACAGTTTGCATTCCCATCACATCGCCCGTAATGTCATCAACAACTCATATTTGAGCCCCAGTATATAACTTACTGTTTGATCTTACTATTGATATTTGTTGCTGGAGGCTACAAAATAGAAACAATTCGTGGTGATCGGATGTGATGATGATACGTCGTTAAGAAACTCTACAGAGAGAGCCTAAGAGAAAGCCTGTCTGCTAAAGTTTATTATTCCCATCAACTCAAAGTTATCATAGTCTGTAATACGTCGTATCATATAAAGAGAACTTAATAAAAGAAATGACAAGGCATTCAAGCTTTTCAATCACAGTGAGTTGTTTACCCTCGCTGTATTTATGTGTGGGGAGCTGCTTGCAATGCCGACAAAGCATTTGATTCACAGTTTACAGTGATATTGCTGTGTTGATATAAATAAGACAAGAACAAAGTAAACAAGAACCCATCAAGAAAGCCAATATACCAATTGTCAACATATTCATATTGAAATCCACCCATTCAACCAATTTTCACAATTTACTTTCTTTATTTCAATGGAAATAATAAGGAAAATTTTGAAAACGCACAGTGACGCAACGAGTTATATGTACACAAGTAATCATTAGTAGCAATTCTCATCAATAGAGAGCTTGTTAATTGGCAGCCTCATTAGCTTTAACGGATATATATTAGCACGAATCATCTTAAACAAAAAACCAAAACTGGAAGGAAAGCTACATCTTTCTTCATTCCAAGGATTGCTTTCCACATCTTAAATCTAGCCAAGTGTGGAAATAGCAACTGGAAACTTAAACACTGCCAAAGCTCCACTTGCAAAGATAAAACTTATTCGTGCATTGAAACGGAAAGCTTCTATATCATTAGCAACAATATTTCTCTTTTTGATCCCAAACAGAACGTAAAAGTATGAGAAACTAGTAACATGAAATTTTGGATTTTGATGATCAAACCAAAGCCATTGTTTCACAAATAAATATATACTGTTATGATTGGAATCCACACAATAAATTGGAACACCTTCAATTTTTTTTTTCATTTAAAATATACCTTTTTAGGAATGACATGTACAAGCATAACGCCACTAGCACTGTCCCATAATGATTTGGATTTAACATTTAACCACAAAAGCAACTTTTCCAATTGAAAAAACCTTTTTTTTTTCTATAAGATTCTACTTATTTTTTTTTAAAGATGGAAATAGTACAACCGAAGCAAAGAGCTCATCAAACTGGACTAGTGCTCTTTGACTCTCAATTGACAAAAGTTCACCATATTTCTTGTTTTACCGAAATTCCTTTGAGAGTTTGAGTGGCTCCATTTTGAGGTTTGGGTTGAAGGAAAGTGAATGATTTATTTTATCTCATTCTTCCTCTACAAGCTGTGTGTGGAGCCTGCGTTACCCAAGAACGCGGCTCTAGGGGCAATATATACAAAAAAACATAATTTAAAA